>JAHLJT010004567.1:4622505-4898245 GCA_031308135.1 Acheta domesticus | reverse complement strand
ACTTTTAGATGCTTTCAGTAGATCTATTCTCTCATGATTCTTAAACATCTGTAATTATTTTTCACAATATCCTAAAGGAAGAAAATAGGCCTTTGTCCCAAAATCCAAGGTCTAGTTTGACTCATGATTTCAGGCATTAAACTGTTTAATTTACAAATAAATAACGTTTCAAAGTAAAAAATATAATTGAAAGAGGATGTATTAATAAGGGATATTCAAAATAACGCTGAACATATCCCGCACGTTTTATAATACTGAACTTAAGTTCACCAATTTATTAATGTTATTAGTTCAGGTTAATAAAATTATTACTATTATTATTATTATTATTATTATTATTATTATTATTAATATTAATATTATATTTCTTCTCAAAATACAGAAACAAATAAATCTTTTATATATAAATTTGAAGATCCGCAAAATTAAATTAAATATAATTTTTTAAAATTTGTCCCAAGATTGAGGGGGGCAGTTGCCCCCCTTGAATCCCGCCTCTGAGTATAACAATATCTATTGCTGCATTGATTGTACATTATTTCATTAAAAATAGAAACATATTTGCGCATGATAGTCAGTGGCGTAGCGTGACTCACACGTTTGGGGATGCTCAACAATAACACACAAAATGTCACTATCAACTACTTCGTCTAACAGGCGAACGCAACACAAGGCAGATACACTGGGACTATACTGCGATTTTTGTAGGAAGAGCTCTCAAGGCCACTCAAATCCCATCTTCGCGATGGAATATGTCACGGCATTTGGCGTCTTTTCTCGGTCTTGCCGGTAGAAGTCGCATGATCGCAAGCACTGCTTTATACGGTCGCGATCGTGCGAAATCTAGCGGAACGACTGTGAATGACACGAAATGCCGTGACATATTCCATCGTGAAGATGGGATTTGAGTGGCCTTGAGAGCTCTTCGTACAAAAATCGCAGTATACTTCCACGATCTCGATTGCTTACGACGGTGTAGGCGCTTCCCACAAAATCCTCACAGCAGTCAGGGCTGCCGATGTCTTGAAAGCAAATTATACAATGGCTCAGCTTTAATTCTTATACGCGAATGGCAATAAGACCATTTGTTAATTTATACATTGCAGACTTAAATAATATGTAATCTATTTAAGAGATAATACAATTTCTTGGATATTAATTAAGAAATAGTAGTCAGGCACTATTTCTACAGTTTGTACCCATGACCAAGCGGGGACTCCCGAGTGAGAGAGAGAAAGATAATTTACTGAACGCCTGAAGTGTGCTGCGCTCTCGTGCACAAACGAGCTTCTTTCCGCAGTAGACGCTAGCGTCAAGCAGTCGGGTTTCTCAGGGCCAGGGGTGAAGAGGGGAGAGGGGGACCTCGCCATCTGCGCATGCGTCATTGCTCGTCGCAATCTGGCGGCCGACGCTGAAGTATTTTAGCTTCCCACCAATCAGAGGCCAGCTTCAACAGCCCGCCGAATTCAATCATAGGAAATCAATTTTAAATTAATACAAAACGTGTTTCGCTCAACAGACCACTTGTAAGATTATCAATACAGTATTTAAGGTTCTTATATACGGGGATGCTCAGCATCTCAGCGTCCCCTGACGCTACGCCACTGATGATAGTTATTTATAATATATTAAAAAATTCTATGTAATTAAGAATAATTGCAGTATAATTGCAATTAAATCATAATCTATGCTTATGATTTAAATGTATACTCATTAAATTAATATAAATAATTTTTAACTAAACAATAAAAATTCTATAATTCCATTTCCAACAATAAAATTTTCAAACTACTAAAACTAAGAAAACTAACTATTAATATATAACATTTTTAAGTAAATTATTTAAATTATTAGTATGTAATTCCAACTATAAAATAATTTAGTTGGTGTCACCCCTTTAGGATGGTGTCACTCGGGGTGCGCCCCCCCCTATAGCTACTGTGCACCCCCCCTATATACGTATAGCTACGCCACTGCAGTGCAAACATAAAAAGTTACAAAACAGTTTTTACAGTTGTACTCGTTCTGGGATAGATTCTCATTTATTTTTCTAAGCATGAAGACTGGTAGGGTCTTATGTACGAAAAACGTCGGCAGCTATTTATGTAGGGCGATTTTTACATAGCCGCCTCTCAAGCCCTTATGGAATATCACACGACAATTCGCGTCTTTCGCAGCCGCTAGAAGTACAGAGCACCCAAGCATTTTTCTTCGACTATGGCTAAAAGTAGCATGATCGCAAGCGCTGCTTGATAAGGTCGCGATCATGCGATATCTAGCGGCACAACTGAGAAGGCGCGAAATACCGTGGCAGTGACATATTCCACCGTGAAGACGGGCCTTGAGAGGCAAAGTTATAAACATCGCACTATAATCGTCTCATTACGCATTTCAGCGACATTGCGCGGTGAATGAAGGAACGTATCTCCACATTTTCGTTCAAAGGGTATTTTGGCACGCCTTAGTGGACTCTTGATTCTCTGCGCATGCGCAGATGCACAAAAGTGATTCGAAATTGAACTCCGCATGCGCAGAGATCGATGGCGCTGTCCGGTCCGCTATGGCGATCCGGATCAATCGATCATTCAGTCATCTGATCTGAATTCGTTCGCAACTCTGGTGCAGCATGAATATACAGTGGAATCTCGTTAGCACGTTCCGGGTTATTGAACGTTATTAACACTTTTCCCTCTTAGTACGTTCATGTTTTCAATTCCCTGTCCCCATTCCATCGATGACTCGTTTACACGTTCATAGCCCGCTAATATGCGTTAGTTAGACGCGTTCAACCAGAGAGTATATAACGTTCAACGTTCCCGCTTAGCACGTGCAAATTTTGCAGTTAACTTGCTTCGGGAGAGGTACGCGCACGCATTTTCCCGCGCACCAGCGCCATCTCCAATGTGGTTTCAATGCTTTCAGGTACTTTTGGGTACCACTTTCACTTTGATTCCTTGGCGGGAGAAATGTGCTTCTCTGTACCTTCCGCGCGATCTTCGTTGTGTGGTACCTCGTGTTACCATTAGTTTCCGTGTTCCTTTGATATGGTACCGTGATGAGTTACATACTTTGAGTATTTTTTAAATTTAGTTTTATTTAATGCCATTTGAGTAGTTCATTCCATGCATATTTGCGTGTTAATTACGTATAAATTACTTTCCCGTTTTATGGTAGTTTTGGCCTCCACGCGCCAAGAAATGAAAAACAAAGTATAGAATTTGAACATTTTTCATTAGTTTTCCCGCTTACAACGTTCAAAATTTTCAGTCCCTTGATACGTACTAACAAGATTGCAGTGTATTATATTTGTCAATAACACAACCAACAGAGAATCCCATGCGATTGGGAAGTTAACTGCTGACGTTTTCCGTACTTACCCCACCCCACCATGCGTCCCACTCCGGAGTAAAGTCTCCTTAGTCTTTATGGTTGGATCGCGATGGAAAGCCAGCTTGTGCAAAACCTCTCTCAACTTCATCCCTTATTGATCAAGGGCTTGGGGAACCTAAGGCCGGGCCCTCGAGTTTTCTAACTTCCTACAGGGCAATTTGGAACTGGTCTTCTTTCTTTTTTTGTGATAGCCCATTATGTTTTTCATTGATAACACTCAAGTCTTCTAATTTTTAATATTTTTTCTGCTGGAGGAGGGGCTTCGTTATGAAATCCACAGTACAATTTCTTTTGCTTAATTCATATCAATCCCATAGACATTTTAGCTTGTAATATGGCTCCAATTATTTCACAAGATAATGCATTTTATATATTTTAACCCTACATGCCTTTTTGTCGTTTAAATTTTAATTACTAACATTCCTAGTGGTAAGGATTGTCATGAACAAAAATATTTTAAAAAGCAACACATTTGTAGTATGATATAAAAAACAAACTTTAGAGAAGACTATTTCTTTATCTTAAACCAGCAAAGTATTGGCCATATTTATTTGTTATTTCCTTTAAGTTGTTAAAAAACTAAAGAGAGATGTAAAATTTGATATTTTGAAAGTCTTGGGAAGTATTTGTGGTCCAATTTTCAAGTAAGTAACAAATGGTCAGATTGGGAACTTTGTCAATGAAACTTGGAATGAACCACTATCAGGGGGGGGGGGGAAGCCTTTTTTTTCTTACTATAGCTCCCAAAGCCAGAGTAACATCACACTTCTTGAAATTTTTGAGATCCTCAAGAGATTTATTTACCAATTAGGACACCTTACATGATTTCCAATCATAAAAGCTCTAATTCAGAGTAAATAATGTGATAAAATTACATCAGAGGATTTTCAGGAATTAAAAAAGAAGGCATTATCTAAAAAGAGAAAAACTATAAACGAACTCTACTGTCTACAATATAAGAGGTTTATTGTCATAAATAATATTCATAGAGTTCAAATGTTCAGAAACAAGCTTCTCAAGGAGCGGCACAGAAAGAAGGTTGGCATTTCGAGAAAGAGTAGGGAAGCAAAAACACACAAGAAATATTAAATACCCAGCATTTTATTGGGATTAATGTCAGGACATGCAAATGCTTCATTCAGTTTTAACGAGTCTGAAAAATTGGAATGGAAAGAACTTTTAACTCCAGTATTACCAAAACAATCATATCTAGTCCTGCACATTTTAGGAATAACAACATTCTAGGAAAAATCCATCCCAAATAAAATTTCAACAAAGACAGCTTAGTGTAGAAAGAGTCCTGTAATGTATCCACTGTATTGACACAGATTACAAAATTAAAAAATGACAGTATCCTAGTATTTTCATTATACAAGATATCTACAACTGTTTCATTGCATATTACTTACGTGTATAAAAGCTTCAAATTTGACAACTTACACAAATTAAAACTTCAAAGAAAGAAAGAAAGTGCATTATTTAAATATTACCAGAAATATTATCAAATCTCAAAATATAAACTTAAACTCTATACACCATCCACACAACTTCATAGCATTGCTATGCAACAGAAATAAACTTCTTGAGAAAGAATGTATTCACAAAAATGAAGTCAAGTGGAGCAACCCAAATATAACTTGAGTGATAAACAAAAATATTAAAACTCTCTAAATGACTTTTGATTGCCATTTCAGGCTACATCTGAGGTAGTTGATCAATAGGAGTGGCAAACTTGAAATCCTCAGGAAATAATTTTATAGCATGAGGATACATTAACTTATAAGACTGACGAATAGTGACATCAGCTACACCAGCAATATCTCCAATTTCTTTCTGGCTTCGCTTGTCTTCAGATGCCTGAAATTAAAAATTCAAAATTTTAAACAAAGAGTAATAAAAATGGTAATACACACTAATAGTGATTAGATCCAAACAATTTGAAGAGAAACAATCACAAAGCCAAAGTCCTTTCTGGCCTTTTTTTCAACAAATATTTTATGAAACCATTACTTTAAATAATAATTATATTTATGGACATTAAAACTGTACATATTAAGTAAACATATGTAGTATCTGAATGATGGAAAAGTATTGAAACTTGAAAAGAATAGAGATAATATTAATTGAAAACATTTTATAATTAAGTGTTTCTATTTACATTTCTCCTAACAATGCACCACAAAAATATCAGATAATTCAGAATGACATTTCCTACCAATGGTCCACACAATTAACATAATACAATTTATACATTATAATACAAAGTAGCTTATATAAATCAAAGGATCATACAAAGAGTAATGAAATTAAATCCCTTTCCATTTGCATCAGATATTCATGAATCAGTTATAACACCTAAAGTGCCAAAAATAAATCTTAACCGAGAAATTTCATGCGGAGACATAACTGCTTTCCAAGTTCAAGTAAAACTGTCAAAGCTGTCCCTTCACACTGATGGAACTGGCAGAGCAGGGTCAAACAAATTGTTTTTATACACGCCTGTATAATAATGGCTAATTCTAGGGTCCAGTCACTTCTGTGAAATATTTCTTCATTCAGAGAAAACGTAAGAAATAATGTGAATTGTCTCAATCATAATACACAATTCTAGTATGTTTTCTGATTTTGGACAAAGTGTCAGCACTCTGCTGTTTGTTTGACAAAAATCTGTTCTTTAATGGACTAGGTCAAATCTTTCAGATATTGAACAAGGGTTAAAAAAACAGGATGTGGTGTGGGGCCTTTTGTGGTCCCCCAGATCGTATCTTTACTGAGTTGTGGTTCCTGCATTTTAATAGTCCAACTAATAACCCATCAGATAACAGTAAGCTGAGCACTGAATCTGTCGGAGGGTCAACTGTTTTATTAGGTTACCTGCTCAACATAAATGTTATAATATGCTTTCATGCTTCAGCAACCCCTGCAATGTCATCAACGAACATTAATTTTAGCTATGACATCAAGAAGAGGGGAATAAGAGAAGAATCAGATTACAAAAGAATAAAGAGAGGAATAAAAAAGAGTCTATGATTATTGTTGTGCATCATACTTGTTTTAAGTGAACATACAGATCTAATAAACGCTATTTACCCGAATATAAGATGAGGTTTTTCCTAAAAACCTCAGTCAAAAAATTTGGGATTGTCGTATATTTGCAGATTAAGTCTAGTCGGTAAGTCTGCAAAAATTTCAGTTTGACATCCGATGAGCGTGAATCTGCGTTTTGCAAGAGACGGAAATGAAAGAAGAAGAAAAATCGCATTAATAGACACACATTTTACATCAAACCAAGAAAAGGACTATGAAAAAATATTTTCTAAGCAAAAATGATCCCAATGTGGGAAACTTGCTACTTTCTCCCAGTTTACCCAGGAAATGGAGGGTCAGATCTGCAGGCCTACGAGTTCGCACTTCACAACTCGATCACACGAACATTAAACTATACTATTTTCAAAAATTCTGCCCATCAACAAATGCAGGACAGATAGAAAATCTGGCGGCCCAAAAGAGAATGTTCTTAGGTGGCATGAGATGAAAGACTGAGCAATGCAAAAAGTCAGAGGATGCAGCAGCATGAAAAGAAGACCAAAAAGAAAGAAACCTTGATATATGTGACTGAATAGTAAGAATTAGGTGAAAATTTTTTTAAAATTCTCAGGAGGGACCTTCAAAATTGGGGAGTTGTCTTCTATTCAGAGTCAACTTAAATTCGGAAAAATACAGTAGTTACCTTAATGTTCTGCTTAATTTAATTAAAATACGTAAACTTCACTACTTAACTATGCAAAGTGAAGAAATTTAACTTGTGTAAAAATAGATAAATATGGCAATATAAACAATGCAAGCTTCATCACTGTATTGTTATTGTTGGTAAATAAATTAAGAAAAATTGATTAAATGTTTCTGGGCAGATCATTTGTTATGGTAATTAATCTTGTTAGTGTAATAAATGTTTTATTCCAGGAGGTGCTTTGATCCTCCCTATGCTGGATGACGAGATCCAACACCAACCTACACATCACCTTGCAGGGCATTTCCCCGTCCGGGTGTCTTCCTCAGGAGACACTGCCCTGGCCAGGACTGGCTCTCAGCTCCCTACATGTGTGGTAGAGTAGTGCATGTGAATGGAAGGGTTTGCAAATAAGGAGAGAGGATAGGGCAAGGTAGAGGAAGGAAAGATAGCGTGTACTCTGTGCTCATTGTGTTTTGGCTCACAGAAAACTGCTGATCAGAGCACCCGGCCACTAGAATTTTCTGTGGCCCATTGTATTGACCCTCACAGAAAACAACTGATTAAAGCAGCCAGCCTCTAGAATTTTCATTCCGGCGGTGGCTGAATTCAACCTAGCAATCTAAGCAGTGGTAAGTCATTACCATCAGGATTGAAATCCTAGGACCTACCAGTCAGGTTTGCTGTAGAGTCAACAGTAATGCTGGCTATGAGCCAACTCTGCCAATATTCAAGCAGAGGAAAAGGAAAGGGTATTTTAAGTTAGCCTAATCTTGTGTCCTGCATTCAAGGAATAAATAATATATTCTATACTTTATTATTCCTGGTTTTTGAAGCCCTGTTGCAGTGGACCCCCAATGCCTAGTATTAAATAAAGTAGATGGATTTCAAGCAATTTTAAGCCATAAGACTCACTTGAGAAGCCATGTAGATAGCAGCTGCAGCCACAGATATGGGAGAGCGACCTGGAACAATATCAAGTTCCACGGCTTTGCGGGCAATATGAGTAGCAGCACGTTGCACCATATTTGGAAGCCCTGAAACACACCAAATTTAATAACATCAAGAAAAAAAGAAAAGAAAAAACTTGACCAAGAAAGTAATGTTTGATTAAGACACCATCAATGAGCTCACTATTCACACTCACCAAGATTAGAACAAAAACGAGACATAAAATCCCCAGTAGTAATAAGATCCACACTTGTTTCCAAAGCCTTCAAAATTAACTTAAAGCAACGTCCAATTTCTTTTTTACTTATTTTACTGACTGCACAAATCTCCTATGGAAAAAATTTAACAATTTAAAAAATTTAATGATTAGCAGAATTTATAAACCACTTAAAATCACACCATCTTTCCTTCACTACATAATCACACATACATGCATTACATTTTCATACCATATTAATTTTCAAATACAGTACACAAATTAATTTTTATTTTTAGTGCATTAAAACTTACTTTAAAAGTACGAGGCACTCCTTCTTGCCTACAAGCTATATACAGACATGCAGAGGCAATTGCATCATTTGCCCTTCCTTTCAAGTTCTTCCCATCATGCACTTGTTTGAATAAGTTGTTGGCTCGATCCACTATTGTCTTTGGTAAGTTAATTCGATCAGCCATACTGTTGATTTCTCGGAATGCATTAATGAGGGCTCTATCTGAACTGCTCATCTGTACAAAGTCCATATGTATTAACCACAATTTATTAAATGCCAAGGATAGTCATTTACAGCTAAGAAACAAAATTCAACAGTATCATTAAATTTCAAATGACAGATTCATAATGTACTGTCTGACTACACACGAAGGCATTTGGTATAAGAATTTTAAAACATACAAGAATATTCTGAAATGACATACTCATAGAATTAAATATGTACCAGGTATGCTCTAAATACAGAATAGGAAACATTTTTCACAAAAGACAATTTAAAAAAGATGCAAAACATTTACATACAGTTCTTCGATTCTGGTATTTTGAAACGCCAAAACTATCAAAGGAAGCATCTCCTCGACCTGGACCAATCATTGTTGATAAATCAGAGCCATTTAATAAAGGATTTTCTGGACCACCAACTCGAGAAGGATCATTGCCTGCTTTCTCATTACTAAATGTTCTCCATTCAGACCCAACATCTATCACCCTGCAAAGGCCAGTTAACATTAGGACAAGAGCTTTACATGAAGTAAAGCACAATGCCATCGAACACTTCGCTTATGAATATGTCATGCTTGCAAATTGATTTCAAAAGTATCTGATATAAATAAAATTATACACTATTATAATTAGACAATTATAGTCTAGAAGAAAGCTACTGTTTATTTTGAAATTTTAGAATAAAAATTAATGCAAATCATCTTTCAAACAAAAGTTCTCTATTCAACCTCTACAAAATTAATGTCTACTTACCTGTCCCCAACAACAAGCCCACATTCTGAGCAAATCTGATCGCCAGCACGATAATCCTCAATGAGCGGAGCATCTGGATGTGCATAGCAGCAGATTTTGTTGGTGTCAAATCTGCAAAAAGACAAGTATGAAAGTCAATTGATCCAATTTAACTAATTATTCCAATACAATACACCCAATGAGAATATTATTGAGAAACTGAATGTAATGGGGAACAATAGAGGCTACATTACATTTACCACTTAAAATACCCAGAGATCACATGACTCCTAGCAAGTACACAATCAGAATATATTGTGTATTCTCATTCTATTGTTTTATTTAATTTAATTAACAAAAGAACCACTAACAATCTTTTAAAACACAAATATAAAAAAGAAATTATAATATTAAAAAATACTTATAAAATCACCACTTGCTAAGTAATCATAAAAACACAATGCAACACACTAACATAATTAAAGATTAAGTACATTGTTCTGACAAGCTTAATTTTTGAAGAACTACTACACAACTGTATATGAGATTTAAGTTATTGAAGTAGATGACAGACTTTCTTCATAGGTTTGAAAACCCACTAGTGAACCTTTTTTTGAATTTATTTTATTACATACATGGACAACGCTATTTCAATGTGAATACCACCACATATGAAAGTAATGTCAACTACTCACATTTCTACTAGAAGATTAACCCTGCTGTTAAATTGTGTTTAAAAATGTATAATAACCACAAACAATGGAAAAGTTGAACCTCAAACAATAGCTAATCATATGCACTAAACACTATGTACTTAATAATAAAGTAATAAAAATAATAATTAAAACCAATAATGCATACAAAATAATTCATTAAAATGCCTCAAGATAGTTACTAAAACTAATTCTATAATAACATATAAAATTTTTTTAAAACTAGCTGAAAACGATAAAATCAATTTTAGCAGAATGTACATGTTAAAATCATGTTAACTCTCAACACTCTCTAAAACCGCTGAACTTAATATTCTCGATCTTAAGAAAAGAAAAGGAAAAAAACAGGCATAAGTACCATACATACAGAATACCATATCGTATCATTCATTTTCACATAACGTTATGTCTAAAAGTCGAAGGCAACAGAACGCCATTAACTTTCTCGTTCAAAAGATGAACAATTTTATTTCACAAAGGAACCACAAGACCAACTCTGATACATGAGAATGGTACTTGAAAGGAAATCACAAACCTAGACGAATTAGACATAATGATATTTTCCAATCTTTGTCAGTATGTCACAAGACGTATTAACGTTCCATTTCCTGGAGTGGTGGGGCGTCGTCTGTACCACCGTCTGCTCCCTGCGCGTCACCAATTTCACAAGAAAAATTGCCTTTTCGCTGACAATCGTCGCAATCTGGCGTGCCCTCAATTTAACATACACAATGGATAAGTTCAATGGCAAAGCACAACAACACCACCTTAGATAATGCAATATGCACAAACCCCCTCCCTCGTTCCAGAACACCCAAACAAGTTATCTGTCTCAGCAAAACTACTCAAGCAGGGGCGGACAAGGATGCAACCACTGCAACTGACTGCAGAGTTTCTGGCGACTAGCGCTTCGTTTTAATTCAGAGCTGCTCTCATAGTATTGACGTTAAATCAATGATGACAAATACTACAGACATGCTAGAAAGAAGAGTTGTAGTGAATTTTAGTGCGATTTTTCCACAGCTGCCTCTCAAGGCCCGTCTTCATAACCGAATATGTCACGACATTTCGGTCTTTCTCTGTTGTGCCGCTAGATGACGCATAATCACAAGCGCTACTGGATACGGTCGCGATCATGCGACATCTAGTGGCAAGACCAAGAAAGACGGGAAATGCCGTGACATCGTGAAGGTAGGGCTCAAGACTCAGCTAAATACAAATCGCATTATAATACACTCATGAATACAATAAGCCCGTACCAGGGCCACGTGTGTAAGATAAATTTCTTACACCGTGCCAGGGCGCCATCACTCCCTAACCCTATTATACTCTCTGTCCCTAACGGCCAGTGGCGAAATCTGCTCCCAGATTGAATCCCGAGAAATTCGCCATTTGGATGGCAGGGAAGCGCGGGAATTCAAATGTTGCTCTTCCCTTGAGAAAATTCGAGATGTCTATTTAAAATTTTCCCTTCTGAGGTATTTAGGTAGATTCTTGGCGTACAATTACAGAACAATTGTATCCATCCAGATACAATCCAGAACTCCAATTACATAACTTGGCGTGTTAGAGGGAGTAATTTACATTTTAGAACAGGATTTATCCACTTTTTCTGTCGAATATCGGTTTTTTTTGCCGCATTATGCAACTTTCTCGGTACTACATATATGAAGTACGTACGCGATAAAGTAAAACTGCGCGGGCCCCATTCTCCATGAAATCACTGAATTTCGGAAATTACAAAAGTTCAGTTTTTTCTGAGTCTTTCTACAATTTTGAAAGTATATTTTCTTCCTTAATAAAAAGAGTTCTTCCAAGACATCTGAGAATATGTTTTTGGGCAATTTTTCGAAAATATGAGTACTTTTAGCTCAATTTTGCTTGAAATTTAGAAAAGTTTTAAATAATAATTTTCTCAAACAAGGATCCCAATTTTTTCCAAAGTGTTTCTTCTTCTTCTTCTTCCCTCTTTGGGGAAAGATATTAGATGCTTAAACCAAGGGTAATAAACAGATTCTACTTTTTCACATTATTAGTAACGGTTATGGAATCTTATATTACTAATGGATCCTGAAAAATTGTTTCCAACAAAAACGTTTCTCCACACCAACATTCAAACTTGTGCCATTAGAGTTCACACACAGGTATGTTATCCTTACACCACAGACAGCACGTCCAAAATCAACCTTCCGGACACTTAAAGAGAGTTGATAATATGCATTAACAAGTTTCAAAATTTCATTTACATAATTTGAAGATTAGTTTTGCAATAAAAAAAAGACCTGTGTAATTTTTTTAAGCAGTCATCCGATGAAAAAATTGTTGGAGGTTTCTTTTAGAAAAATATTTTTTTTTATAAATTGCATCAACTTCAAGTAAAAAAGAGTGAAAATCTCTACATTTTAATCACAAATGACATGACTTTATTTAAAGCTCAAATTTTACAACAGATTTCACTGAACAAAATAATCTCCATCATCAATACTTCAGCAATGTTTTTATCTATTTATTTATTTTTTTACAACTTTCTAAAATGCCAAAAATGGGTCTAGCATCAAGTTTTTCACCAGTGTTTGCCACGTACAAGAAAAAGCTTTGTATCTGTTTTTGAGAAAATACTTTCAAAATTAGCTGTATTTCCAGCAAAAACATGTGAGAAATACTCATATTTTCAAAAAAGTGTACATTTCCTTATTTCAAGATCAGTCTTTGAACAACAGATTTTATTAAAGAAGAAAATTTCTATCCTCCAAAATTGTAGAAAGATGCTACACAAACTTTGAACTTTTGCAATTTGCTGGATTTGTCAGCTGGATGAATCTAAATTGCCAAGCAGGCACATCAAGCTTGTGGGGCCCTAGTTTGTATAGCCCTGAGTTACAGGAACAAGGAAAGGAGTGCCAGTGAGACATCACAGGTACATTACAACATAACAATAACCTTCCTGGAAAAATCAAATGTTTATTTCATTGCAAGTTCTAGAGAGAAATTTTAAAAATCGGGGATTTTGTATACAATTAAAATAAATTTGCACAATTCATTTAAAAATTGTTTTTAATAGAAATCTTCTTCTTTAGCGTTTGGTCCTCCTTGCTGATTCTTGATCTGCTCTTGGCTGCGGAACATTTCTGCAATCTGAACAAACCATAATGTGTTTCACTACTAGTAGCATATTTTCCCAGAACAATTACATTTAACACACTTTTTTTTCTTCTTCCTTTTTTTAGCATTTTTTACTTTTCCTCTCCAAACTAAAGTTCAGGGAGGAAAAGTATCAGAATCACCACAACAATATGTTCTCAAATT
Source organism: Acheta domesticus (assembly GCA_031308135.1). Lineage (NCBI taxonomy): Eukaryota > Metazoa > Arthropoda > Insecta > Orthoptera > Gryllidae > Acheta > Acheta domesticus. Next base: position 4,884,711 of record JAHLJT010004567.1, on the reverse strand, counting down.
TTCAGTTGTAAAATATGTAATTAACATTCTTTTGAGCTGTATCCCTGCACACACTTCAGGGTTAAGGTCTCTTAGTGTTGTCCCAAAGATGGTTAAAATTAGAGAAGTGGGAGAGGAGAGACATGTAATTTTGTACCTGAGAATCAGGTTGTATTTATGGATGGATGTGTCACGCGTAACAGTCAGATTAAAAGCTACTCTGTTGAGACGATTATATGTCAGAGGTAAAGACTTAGTTGTGCCATTCCAGAAATCATAAAGATCCCATGATCCAACGTTTTAATTTTTGGGAATACTTTACATGAAGCCCCTTTGACATTTTCAACATAATCTTGAAAGTGGTTGAAATTTTTTGTTCATACAGACGAAAGTGCATTTATACATATGGTATAGTTAAAACCTCTAACATTTAGAAAATGGTAAACATTTTTATATTTAAAACACTAAAGGCTTTCATTTAAAATAAAGTTTGAGCTTTCCATTCAAACAAAACATGTGATTTTTGCTATTAATGAATGGTGATGGACCACAGATGTTTATTGGTTGCTATTATTAACAGGTTTCACAGGAAAAACAATAAATTTTAATCAAATATAATAAATCCTTGTCTGCTGTAGTTTTATCATTATATCATTCTGTAAATTATATTCCATCTATTGAAAGTATTCAACATTTCCTCGTCAAGAAATGTAAGGAAAAATGTGCTGTTAGAGAAGATAATATAGAGTTTTCTGAAGTTTTAAATAACAAGCCTCTGCTATAATTTCAGTGTTTCAAATACACAGATTTGTGAGTATTTGTAAACGTAATGTTAAGCAATTGTCTGCCACTGATATATCCTTTCACAAACATGCACTCACTTGCTCACACACACACATTCTCGCACTCGTGCGCCCACACCTACACCCACAAACTGGTGATTATAATTATACATGCTGCATTGTATTTACTGCAAGGTGAACAGCAAGATTTCTTTGCCATTTTCCCTAAAACATGTACAGATCTGGGTAAATGCAAAACATTTCAATAACACTAATAATTGTTAATGCTAATATTTCAATAACAATAAAAACAATAATAATAATAGTCAACCCCGTGGCCGAGATAGCTAAGGCAGGAGTGTCATGATGATCTTGGACCAAAGGGTCGTGGGTTTGAGTCATGCCTCAGACATTGGTGTATTTGTATTTCTCTGTATGTGTGTGTTGTCCCTTCACCCCTCATTATCATCATCATTATTCCATCTTCCATACCCCCAGGACTAACAACCCTGGGGGATAAAAAATGGGATCTAGCATAATGCTGATCCAACCTGAATTACACACGCATATCTCTCCCGGCCTTGGAAGATGAAGTGTAGCGTGGTCATAAATGGCCTAAACTGTAATAATAATAATAATAATTGTTAAAGAGAGAATAGTTACCAGCCCTTTGTGCCTCACAAAGTTTATTTTACGTTACTTTTAATTATTTTTTATTTGAACAATAGTTCGTGTAACTCAATAAATAAATAAACCAACATGTTCAGAAAACTCTTGTGTTCACAGTGAATAGTGATTGTATAGCTCAAGAATGTGTAAACTTCCCTCATTTCATTAGTCCTAGAGGCTTAATACAGAATGACATGAATCCACATTTTTGGGATTTTCTATTTTCACTATATGTAGAACTTTTTGAACAATTCTACTGACATCCTACACATCTAATTTTCAACATACATTTTTCTTACTCCAAATCTAAAGATATATCCCAAATTTACAAGTTATTTTGTAACTGCATTGGTTCTTGTGGCTCTGTTGTTTTGTTGGATAATTTCATTAAATTGAAGAACTTTTAATGGTATTAAGCACTTTTTAAAACAATCAGAGTAATTGTTGAGTAATCGTACGCAGAGGAGGAAAAGTTTTGGTATGCATATAAGGTACTTATTTCAAAGAGTGTCTTAATACTCTGAAACATGGGTTTCTTTAATTATCAAAAGTTTGTTGAACTTCTTAAGGATAAGGTGTCAATATTGCACTCAAAACATTTTCCAGAAAGATTTGCCTAAGAGTTGACTTGATCCACTCATGCTCACTCATGAAAGAAACCTCAAAGTAACTTTCAATCACGTTTCTTACTACAATCAAGGAAAAAAGTTTGGATGACTCAATGTCATCTCTTGAGGCTTCTCATTTCTGAAAACCCATTATTTGCCCTTCACTGTGCACCAACAGCTACTGTATAATTTTCATGGTCACAACCTTCAAGAACTCCAGTGGAAGAACTACTGCAGCCACACCCGAGTGTGAAGGGAGAAATGGAAGATGACAGGAGAAAGGTATAAATTACCTCAACGTCATTAAAGTGACTGTCAAAGGTCACCTCACATCAGGAATGTCTCGTATCAGAATTACATGGAAGATTGAATTTGTTTAAAAGTGCTTTTATGTGGTAAGATTTTGACATGGTTCAATGTGCCAATTTTCCCAATAATTTTAATTTCATGTGCTATAATATTTAAAGATATTCATGCAAAGTGTGTTATTGAGTAACTATACATTCTCAATTAAAGTGAAAAATGAACGAAATACTCATATATACCCCTGAATTTAAATATTTTATTTATTTTGTTTTCACTACCTGATTGTGCGATCTCTAAGAAGGGCTGTGGATCATTTATATTTGTTCATATCCACCCGGTGCTCAGGCTACTTGACTGTTTTTGTCAGTTAAAGTCAAAATTAATGCATATTCTCCTAGGAGTACCCTACACTAGGAAGTGATTGTTGTTAATTTTGAAAAATGTGGGATCTTGCATGCTCTTGCACCACTAGAACCTACTCTAGTAACATCCAAGCGAATTGGAAAAGAGCAGTCATTTGAATGCCACCCAATTGTTGAAAGAATAAAGCTTTAGTATCTTGGCATTAAGGCATCTAAAAACGCACACTATTTTAAAGAACACTAAAAATTCTATAAGTCGCAAAATATCAGCAATATGAATCAATAAAGACACAAAGAGAAACTGAAATGTATTCAAACCCTAGTGATATGTACTAATTTCTCAGTTAAAAAAACTCTGTGCTCTGTGATTCTGTTCAAGGGGGAATAATTGTGTAAATTGTATTGTTTTGTTCTTCTGTTTTATCATACATGAATTCAGAATAAAAGAAATGTGATAGTTGGTAACCAAAGATTCTGTCCTACAGGACTCAATGAGTTCAAATTTCTTATTTTTTTATTCTTTTTAACACTTTAATAGTATCCTTCTGTATTGGAAACACCAGACTAATCATAACAAGACTGGTTTTACCTTATTCCTTCACAAAATTAGTGTTTCCAACACCATGTGTTGTGAATATTGGTTTAATCAGAACATGCCTTGTCACAATACGGCAATGATCGAGACAAGGCATAGAGTTCTGATTAAACCAACATTCACAATACACCTCCCCTTCATAATTTTAATGATACAAAACACTCAGGAGTGGAATCACATCTTTTTGCATCAATTAAAAAAGTATGTAAATGTGTAAAGGTACATTTTCATCTTTCCTAAAAAATTTGCTATAAAATGGAAATAGCGTTATTTGAACACACACACTACAAATCTAAAAAGATATGATCATAGTGTCGTTAATGAACAACATTGAACACAAGCACATTATCCAAATGTTTCAACATGCAGCAGACTCCCATGGAATCACTCAGCCGCCCTCAGGAGAATTAGTGGCTGGAGGAAAGGAGGGGATGGAACAGGTGGACACTGAAATTCAACAAGTGAATCTGTATTCCAGTGTTGGACTCATTCGTTCTCACTCTTGTAAACCAAAAACAGTAACTTGTGGTGGCTGGTGGTTTTAATTAATGTATCAAAATGCACCTCCAACACATGTGTACAAAATGACTTTCTAAGAGAAAGAAGGCTTTTAGACAATACCTGCTCTGCACTGGTTGCATCTTCTACTGACTTGTCATCTCTTACTCGCAGAAAACGTGGAAATCTCAACGAAATTCCTTTTTCTGGATCTACCTGCAAAAAATAAGAACACCTATTATGTAGTTTTCTCTTTAATAGCATTCAGTATCCTTTGTATGCAGAATTGAAAGTTCTAAAATGCAATTTTCATTCTTTACCAATAAAGGCTAAAATTATTACACTAAATACAACAGAATCACTCGAAACTGAACTGCCTAAAATGAGTTACACATGGAAGTATATAGCTAAGGTACTTATATTTTTTTCTTAATAGGGCATAGGAATATTTTAAAAGACATTTGAAGTTCAGAGCACATGGGGAATAAGTGCATTTTTGGCAAATTTTGAATTGGAAGTGTAAAGTAAAAGCTCCATTTCATGTCATAAACAAAGGGCATTCCAATAGCTCAAACAACAGTTGCATTCAAGTGGAAAGAAACTGCCTTCCCTAGCGTTCTCTATAGTCGCTGGACTTTAAAATCCATTTCCTCAATACTGCATTTACGGCACTTATGTTCCTTGTGCTCTAAGCCCCATTCTTTCTCTAATAGTTATAACCAGAAATGTTCACTCACTTGTAATAGAAACTACTTTTAATAGAAAAACAAGCCACAGAATTGACATAATAGTTCTATCACTGAAATAACCAACCCTTCCATCCTCCTCTCACATAAGGCTCCAGGAAACATGCTCAGATAATTATATGTGAAATACACTAGCTGTGCTGTGAATTTCCCAGCATCATTTCCATCCAGCATCTCTTTTAGGCTAGCAACACAGAGCTTGGCAAAAAGTACATCATTGATGTCCGTTCGTTGGCAGGACACATGGGCATGATCGCCATGCAATGGACGGTATGTGACCCATGTGGTTCCTTGGCCTTGTGCTACATAATTCACAATTTAAGGCATGACAACCTTGTCTTACTGAGGGATACAGTTGAAAATCTGATCCTCATAGTTACGTTAATGTAGAGAGGCCAATACGCTAACAATAGTGATGTTAAATTGAAATAATTTGCCTAATTTCAAATGCTACTTCAGTATTTTCTGCCTGATAGCACTGAGACCTTACAAGACTTTTATCATTGATTTCATCCATGATGGCAAATCCACTAGTCAAGAGGGAGTTGCCTAGGGGAACCTACTTATTTATTGTGCCACTTCATTTGAGAACGTTGTTTGGCGGTGTATGTTATCAGGAGTTGTAGACCATGACAAAATGTTGGTCCTCATGACGTGCCAACACTGATTGGCCCCAAAATGGTGGGAATTAATGGTGGTACATCTAGCACAAACTTTCTTCGCGTCAGTAATGATTACTGTTAAATAATACAACTCATTATCAATTGTGACGCATTGGGTGCGAAAAAATTAATTAATGTAAAGGAAATACATCAACCACAAATTTGACAAACCTCCGTTCCATACACCCAGACACACCATTCAACAATGAGAAGTTATTCTGAGAATTCCAAACTACCATGTTGCAGCATTTCACTGTCACATCACAAGAGAGGGAGAACGAAGGAGAGAGGGGATGACGGAAAACGGGAGTGAGAGGGAGCAGGAGGGAGAAGGGAAGAGACAGTGATAGGGAGAGAGACGGGGGAAGAGAAAGAGGGAAAGAGAAGAAGCAGATTTTACTTCAGCATACTTCACGAACACAATTGCACTGCAAGTTAGGAAACTCAACCTGGACCAACAAAGGAAGAGCAAGGAAGATGCTAAAATTCTGTAACTCTAGAACTAAAGACACAGAATCTAAGATAAAAGGGGGTCTCTACTTAATAGGACACGATACCACCAACTGTCACAGATATCTCTAATACTTACCAGGCCTTGTGCAGCACGATGGACAGGAGAGAGTGACAAATCTGCACATTTTATTTCCCACACTTGAATAGCATCAAACCAATGGTCTGGCTCCAAAGATGGATCAAAACGATAATACGGCCGGGGACTGTCGAGAACATGTTGTTTGAAAAAATCAGTATGGCGCTGCAGAGCCTCTTCTGAAAATCCAGTGCCCAACTGCCAAAACACAACACAACAGGTTTACAACTCAACTTACTCAATAGGATTTATTCTTTAACACAACAAACTTATATCACATAATACTTGCTAGTCCACAAAGACCAGCGTTTATTTTTAAATGAAGAACAAAAGGAACCCAAGAGAAAATGAAGTGTTTGTGTTAAATGGTGCAAATGTCAAGCATACATTTTATAGGATACAGGAAAAAGATCTTAAAATTTGTGTTGAAAACAACTAAATTTTCCTGAGACTTTTTTTTCCTGCAGTAACTAACTTTGGTAATTTGCCTGATTTTATTAAGCCTAAAATTGAATTTTACAATTTGAGAGACCTAAATTGAAATTTTTTCTGCAAACATTCAACTGTTTTTCTCTGGCAAATATTTCTGTAAAAGATGTCAAATTTTGCCTACATGATGTCAAGCATAATATTCCCCTTTTTTCCCCTCTTAGGACAGGAAATGGGTTTAACTGAAGATCTTCCGAACAGAATCCACATTCAAAGATTCAATTTCACTGAAGCTTTTCTTGATTAGAACTAAAGTGCCCTCTTGTCATGCTGAGGCCCATTGTTTGTTGACAGGGGAGGATAATTGCTGCTCACGTTGCTGAAAGTGGCGAAAGGAGTCAGGTCTGTAGTGAAAGGGGAGCAGCATGAGCCACTGCAGTGGGTGCTCATAGGCAGTTTGGCCAGAAACCTTATATTTGTGCAGCTCTGAACTAAAGAAAGGTTGTCATTACTCACTTTGTAACATTTGAGCGAGATAAAAGAATAGATGTGTTGATAAATCTACTTGGCACTGCTCTCAGATCAAAAAAATCCTACCAGTTGCATGTCAAGAACCATGGATGAATTTGGATGATCTTGGCTGTCCTGGGTGACACCACGTCGAAGACTGTGTTGCCGATGTTTCGACCATCTTATCATGGTCTTCCTCAGGGCTGGAATGCTGGTGCTGTGAATTGGCATTCCAGCTCTGAGGAAGACCACGATAAGATGGTCGAAACGTCAGCAACACAGCCTTCGACGCAGGTGTCACCCGGACAGCCAAGATCATCCACATGACTCTGGCTGCGGAAGCCTACGACTTCATGGAAGAATTTGTAACGCTTACCTGACTTAACTTCCTGACCTTGGCAACCGTAGGTACACATATCTTTTCTTTTCACTCTTACACCAAAGTCTGCATTGTGTGGCATATAGCTGTGACCTGCAATGAGATACTTAATATCTACATTATTTGTAACCTTGTGCAATTAGAAAAATGGCAGCGATGAGTACATTCTATTCTTATTTGTACAGTTGTCACACCACAGCATACGGTTTTTTGTAGTGGTGAATTTCAATGCCATGTCTTTCAGGAAGCACAAAGAAATTTCAGTCGCATTGCAACTCACTGTATCTCAGCATGCTTATGGTATTGCGATCACTCACATGCATAGAGGTTATAATTTGAAAGTTGTCATACGTAGAACATGTTACCACATATAAGTGAGTGGGCAGAAAATAACTTATTAGAGTACATTGCTATAGTACATACATCGCTCAAAAGAAGCTGTAACTGTTTGAATGTATTACTAAGTAATCCACATAAGAATTTCTGTGGACCTGCTATTCCTCGGTAGCAGCTACTTTTTTCTAACAGAAGTATAACTCACACTTGCATCCAGTTATATAAATACAATCAAGCAAATAATGTAAAAGTGTATTGAATGTGGAGGTAGTGTTGGAAATAGATCTGAACAGCTGATCACAGCACATAGAACTTACACTGTTTCATTCAGAATCGTTTACGGGCTTATACAGAACACTCCCCCACTTTTGTTAAATTGTAAAATTGTTACATACGTTGCTTTTGCTGTCATTTTGGAACACAACTGGCTAGAACTTGGCAATGGGACAGAAGTTTACATTGTCTTCAGTGAGGAATTTGATAGGATTGAATAGGATACCTTGTGTTATCATTATACAGGTAACCCTGTATAGTTTAACACTAATTTCTGACTTGGATTGATCTTCATGATTACTCTTAAACAATCAAGATTAGAAATTCATAAACCAATTTTATTATTATTATTATTATTATTATTATTATTATTATTATTTCCCCCCCCTCTTCCTTTTTGTTTCTTTTCCCACACATCCTCAGGTGTACCCCAAGTCTTTCATTTGGCTCCACTCCTGTTTTTACTAATCTTAAATTTACCAACTGTGATAAAAAATTCTGGCCAAAATTATTTGTTAAGTAATAAAAACCCTACAGAGATGCATAGCAAGTGAAGTGCATGGTTGCCAGCCTAGCTAGCCTTTAGTATGAAGTCTTATCAATGTCTGCCATTTCATTTGCTAACTACATGAACTGCAACTATAAGTAAAATGAGTTACTGTTTTTGTAATTATAAAGCAAGCTGAAATGAATTTTGGGTGTTTTCATAGCTAATAATTCTTAAAACAGCTTATGAAACTTTTTTTTCCCAAAGAAAAATATAGTTTTTAATGCTTTTTTTTAATATGCCACTTGCATAAAAGTTAAATATATTATTTTAAAGCTAAAATTTGGTTTTGAAAACATAGTGCAAAAAATTTCATCAATCCTCTGCAATAAATATGAAATGAAAAGTAATGAAAACAGCATAACTTGTGGGACCAGAAAGCTATGACCTTAATCAAACAAAAGAGAAAAAAAATTGGTCAAATTCAAAACTGTTGAACTTTTTTTTTTCTTGACAAAGAAGGTTCCAAATCAAATTGCCTCTGAGAGAGAAATTTAGAGTTAGAAATAGACAACTTCAGAAAATGCTTAATATAGAGGCAAAACATATTGAAGAGATGGTGAAAATCAGTACCTTGCAAAGTGTCTGATACTCTTCTGATTGTTGATCGTAGCACCCAATGAGAAAGCCACCGTACACACCAGTTCGCTTCCCTCGACCCAGGTAGCCTCCGAGTACTACCACATCTAAAGTGTCACCCACACCCTCCAAATAGTCTTTTTTTAATTTCAGCCAGTTTCTTGAGCGCTTGGCAATTTCATATGTAGCATCTTTGTCCAATGTTTTCACCATCAGTCCCTCACAATTACCTGCAAACGAAAATATGATCATTTAAATGAAACACAGAAACAAAATTATCAGAATAGTTGCAGTAGAAGAAATTTTCAGATTAACAATTACTGTGATAGCTATTAATAATTACAAGTGGGAACTGTCAAAATTTGATGGTGAAATCTGTGTAAAATACTGTTCCTAGATTAATGTTCACAAAGCAAATTCTTAAATAAGAAGAAGAAAGACCAAACTTCTCTTCTTTAATGCTTATTTTTGCATCTCTGCATATATTCACTTTTATGGGCAGCATGATTAGATATAATACAGCACAATATCAATTATACTTGATAAAGTAACACTTGCACAATTGAACATATGTGGCCCTCAGGTGGTATTGTAATATCAGCACCGAATGACATAGAAGGCAAAGTATAATTACATTGATGGATATTATTTCTGAAGTTTTTTGATGTGTCACCATATCCTATAATCATCTTTTCTGACTAATTGCTAGAAGGCAAATTTATTTTTCCATTAAAGCAACCCAGCATAAACTGGTTTGCAGAATTTCTCTCACTTGGGAAGTACAAAGAAAAACAGAAGTGACATTTCATAGATTAAGACTCAATAGTAAATGAAATTACTTCACTGTCCTGAATGCGACATAACCTGTGTGCAACTTCACTACTTCAGTAAAACCAAACAAAACCCATTATTTTTATGTTCTCTACAAAATACACCATGAAAACAAATGCACGTAAACACTGTCACTACCAAACCGCAATTATTACTCCAATTATTACACAACCTTCACGAATTATAAACAATATATGCTGCATCAAGCTGTGAAGACTTCTATCGATGTACTCGTATTTATTGATAATTACAACACAGTCTTTAGGAAGAAAAAAATTGACTACCAGTAAGCGTACTTTTAAAGATTTATTTATTTAATTAATTAACACCAGTAAGTGCTATTTGAATCAACACAAACAAAATCTGATAACACATCTAGGGATCACATTCTTACACTCAAAGGAAAAATGAATATAATCGGTTCAGTAGAAGCTCAAAATGAAGCCATGACAGAATCCCTTATTTTTTTAAACACATAGATGTTTATCGAAATAAAAGCTGAAACTTTTCCTCCACTTAATGTTATTACTCAACAAATTTTCAGATTTTCAAGAAAAGAGAACAAGATCATTTAAAGATCTACAACTGAATGAAATAATGCACAAAACATCCAAGCCACATGAATCAAAAAGGTTGAAAAACTGGGGAGAATGGACAAAGGTTGAAACTTTGAGAAGCAAGAATGCACATTGAAAATTGTGCATGGAATGTGAACGTAGGAAAGTTAAAATATATTTATGTATTCTTAATACAAAAAATAAAAACAACTGTTTCATGTCGATCAGTAATAAATCTTGAAAACTAATAAAATGAGAAAGGTTTACAAATTCTGGATCAAAACAATCACTATTCATTGTAACCCAGAGTTGAACACGTTTGTGAAGCATTAATTCCATTAATTTTATGAGTTTATTAAAATTTAGTGTTTATACCAAACTGATTAATAATAGGTACGTGATAAAACACCTTGGGCTACCTTTAATTTAAAGCAAAATGAATTGGTTGAATACAAAGCAGAAACTTTTTCTAAACAAAAACTCTTAGTGTTTTGAATATAAAGATACTTGCAAGTTTCTAAACAACACATGTTGTAATTAAATATCATACACAGTTGCAAAAAATGTAAAGAAATAGTTTTCAACCGTTTTTCCACTTTACTAATTTTAAAATCCCAAACCACCTTAAAACCAATTTAAAAATGCAATAGGGACTTGGTGTTCAGTATCTCCCAAAACTAAAATGTCTTTATCATATATCTCCACAACAGCACAAGTAGATCTTATTCCTGATATGTTTACTAAGTTTCAGCCCAACAGCCCCAAATCGGACAGATCGTTATAGAAAAGTCATCCAAATCAGTGTCAGTAACAACAGTTAGAATTGATTTCACATTCTGCTTACCAGCCTTCAATGTTGTTGTGATAAATGGTTACTACTGACTTCCACGCAATCAAATAAAATGAAGTTATATGAGCATTATCGCTCTCGAGAAATTCTGAATGAATCCCTTCAAAATGTGACGAAGAAAGAGGCAAACTACCTAGATTACCGTAAGTTTTGAGACCTTGAACTTCTTTCAAAAGAAGGGGGGAAGGTTTTGTTTGGGGCCTGCAAAATCTCGATTTTTCTATTCAACCTGGCCAAAAGAATTTTAAGATCACCTTCATCCTTAGATGCTTAGACGAAAGTGTGAAGACTGTCAATTATGTAGCACAAAGACACAAGCACGAGCAATGAAACTTGCCCTAACACAAACTGCACTCTGTAAAATCTGCTTTGCCAGGTTCATTATTAAACTGAATCACTTAATGGCACTGGGCATACTTCAAGGCCATTATAAATAAATTTAATACAAAATAGATTTAAGAGTACCTGAATTCATTATAATCAATACTATTATCAGTTTGCAATTCATCCAAAAAAAGATGGCTGACTCCGTCGACAGTTTAATGAACACTGATTATGGCCAAATAAAATAGCCATTCACATCAAAAAATCCTTCTATATCAATTTAAATCCAAATTATGGATGTCTCAATTATTGTGACAAACCTTGTTCGCATGAACTCTCTTAACATGAATTTCACCGTAACACAAACAAAATTTGGGTCCCTGCAAGGAAACACAGCAAGAGAGTTATGAGAAGGGTTTTAGGAAAAGTTGGTTTTAAGAAGAGTTGTGTAACAAATGGGTTAGATGGGAGTGTCGACAACCTACTTTGGAACGAAGACCAAAACCACAATGACAGTGGCAGTTCCACTTCCATCAGTTCCACCAGAACCGATGCATTTACCTTTGACTGAGGTTTCTAAGAATTCTTGGACCTCTTCAATTACGTCTGTATCCAGACTGGTAGCGAATGTGAACTCTCCTTCTACCTCCACAAAATGTTGGCGCAAGAGAGCACGTCGTTCAGCCAGTGGTTGACGTACCAACGACTCCCCATTCAGGTACAAAAGGTCAAACATGAAGATGCACACACGAACTTTTATGTCTTCTTCTGATGCATCCTACACAAACAATTCTTTGATTAATATATGCGATTTCTATGTAAGGAAATTTGGTAATAAAAATTTTTATTTACTTATTTAAAGCATTTATATACAGCAACAGTACAATTGGTGTAGCCAGAATCATTGCTAACATTTATCTTTATTTATCAAACACGCGACATATTCACAATGAACAATGTTATTCCCTCGAGAGAATCTCAACACTTTGCATTTGTTCTAATTTAAACATAATCTACTTTTCACACACCACAAAACAAGAAAATCCAAGTCTAATTGAAGAGCAGCACAATCATTAAGACTTTTAACTTCTGTATACAATTTTAAGTCATCAGCGAAGAGTAAACATAAACTAGTGGAGAAACAATACTTTATATCATTTATAAACAACAGAAAATGTAAGGGTCCCAGATGGGATCCCTGTGGTACTCCGGATTTTGCATGTATATCCCTAGAAACAAAAGACTTGTATTTTACTTTTTGTATCCTATCACTCAAATAGCTACTGATCCATTCAGGAAAATTCCATGGATACTAATGTATTGAAGTTTTAATAACAAGCTATGATCAACAGAATCAAACGCATTAGCATAATCTGTATAAACATCAACCTGGGACCTCTCTTCCAGTTTCTCAATAATACATTGCTGTAAAATCATTGAATTTGTAATCTTCAAACTTTTTGACCTAAAACCATGCTGCTCATTAATCAATAGTGGGCCCACCTGCTTCCACAGCTTTTCTGTGACAATAGCCTCAAACAGTTTCGTTATGAAACTAATTTTACATATAGGTTTATAATTTACAATCTGTGCTCTATACACTGATTTGAATATTGGAGTAACAACTATATTTCCATACTGATGGAAAAACTCCTTCATGTATGATTTATTAAAAATAAAATGTAAAACTGATCCCCTTTTCTATTCCTCAAAAAATTTGTAAATTTCCAAAAAGATTTAACATTATCCTTAATTCTGTTTTCAGTCACATTTATGTATTTCCTATTATCGTCTCTAGATAATCTTTTTCACAATTTTCTAAGATTAGAGAAAGTAAATAATCCACAGCACTAAAACCATTTTTAAATTTCATATGTGCATAATATTTTGATTTAAGTAATTTAATAAAATTACTGAAATACCAAAGCGGATATGTAAATTTTGGTATGATGCATTTGGGAACATATTTCTGTGGTCACAGGGTTAAAGTTCTTAAGTCAAAAATCTTAATTTGGAGAAGACAAGGGTTAGATTATTGAGCCAATGCTTTTTCCTACGCTCAACGCTATTTTCCAATGCTTTTTTCTTGTTGAGGAGGCAACATTTCAATTTGGTCGTTTTACATATATAAAATATAGTTACTTAACTTGTAGTTTCCGTACTTAACCCAATTTTGCCAAAAATTCACTTAACTTTTACACCATGACCACAGATTTGTCCAGAAGATCACAATATTTCAGATAACACTTATCAATGCATAGCTCTATTGGATTTGCCATAAAAAAATGTAAACCAATTATATGATATCAAATCACAATTTACTGCTACATAATCTGCTTTAGAAAAATTATATTTGGTTTCAATTTCATCAAGAGCCTGCATATGTTTACCATTGCAGGTAAACCAGCTGGATGATAATCATCACAATTTACTAGTGGCCAGTCAATTTTCCTTATTTAACTTCCCCTTTCATTAAAAATAAAAATAAAATCTAAACTCTTATTATCTTTATTCAAAATATCAATTAATTGATAAGGATTCAAATAATCAATAGTGTTGGATGGTAATGTACTTGATTGAATTTCAATGTTCGAAGCAAAAAAACAAGAAGTCCCTGTCGCAGTATTCTGCTCAGATTAACACACAAGATCAGTTTCTCCCTGTTTGTTTTGCAATTTGACAAATTGAGAACACTTCTTACACACATCCATAATTAAATTTATATTTGATTTGCTCACAAATACACTGCAGACCAGTTAAATATTCATTTCACTTTAATCACATGCAATTCAAAGTAAATTACTACAACACTGTAGCCACAGGCACAATTTTCAGCTCGAAGTGGTCCTGCTCATCTGCTAGCAGCTGACATCTCGCCACTCTTGATAATAATAAATAAGCAAAGCAAAGATTTAGGTTAAGGCATCCAAGTGTGGCGGCTGTGCTCACGGAATATACTCACTATGTAAAATTTACGAAACTACTCAAAGTTAAACAATACTTTTATTCTCAATGATTAATTAAGAAAGCTTCTGAACTAATCTGAACACCAATAAACAAGAAATTAATTAATATATTTAATTTCGTATATGATCAGTCCCCATATTACAAAATATATTATTTGGATTTCATGAGAACACATAATGAATGCACTTACCTCGTTTTTGCTTTGAAATTTTAAAGACTAAAAGAAGAAAGTTTTTGAAAGAAAATATTAGGTATTTCAACTTTGCATGTGCATTCACATTTAGTACTATTCCATAAACATATCTTAATAAGTACAATTCACTTTTTTGTCAGAGGAAACTTCCCTTTTTTCCATTCACAATAAGGCACTTTTTCTTTATAATTAATCGATTACAATTAAATCAGACTTTTGCCATCTTTACTGACAAGTGCACAGATTGACTGGTAGCCAACTATTTGTACAAACAGACAATGGCTTCTTAAATTGCCTTTTTTATATCCCTTATAACTTGGGACTACACACAACAGAAACAGTGAAGTGAAGAGAGAAACCTTACCCTCAATTCAATACAAAATGAAGAATTGGAAAGGAACACCATGCCAATAATGAAATCAATGAACCTTTCGTTTACGTGTGCTCAAGATCTGGAACGGAAGAATCTGTGAATTCTGTCTGTCCCAAGCCACTGCTTCTGTATCCAGAATGCACGTCTGAACGTTTGGACCCAGCGCTTGGCGGAGAGAACCCGTGATGTCAGGATATTTACTGGTGTTGTTCTCTTGATTGCGACTAAAGATACTGATGGAACCATCCTCAGCCAAATGAATCTGTCACAATGAGAGAAACATTCACAAATAATTATGGTGGAACTTCAGTATCACAAATCTGAAGGGCAAAACAGAAAAAGTTCTATGTTATTGATTATTTCCTCTTAGTGAGGTTTAAAATAATTCTGAATGGGTCAATCTGAAATATGGCTGGAAAGGAAACAGGGTAGAAGAGGGAAGAAAGAAGGAAAGAAGAAAGGAAGAAGGAAGGAAAGAAGGGAAGGAAGGAAGGAAGAAGGAAGTAAAAGGAAGAAAAGAATAAAGGAAGGAAAGAAGAAAAAAGAAGACAGAACAAAGAAAGTTAGAATAAAAAAATAAATAACAAAAAGAAAGAAAAAAACATTGCTTTGGAAAACATACATACATGGGTTTCAATATTTAAACAGGTAATGTGTAATTTCTTAGCCAGGAATTAATATCTAATTCACCAACCTGTGCCCGTTCTCCATCATACTTCCATTCACAAGTGAATTTTACACCATCAAATCGAGTCAACACTTCCTGGACCCCTTTTGTTGGATGTGCCAGCATCGGTTTCAGAGGGATGCCAGGGGAGAGACGACACTTCTCAGGGAGAGCCTTCACACCTCCTTTCAGGAGTTCAGGGATTATCTTGTCATAATTTGGGCATTCACTGCAATGATAAAAACCAATATCACTTTATTCACAATTTGCTTGCCTTCCAACACCTTTATTTCTCTTCAATCTTACAAATGAAAGCAAACAGTGACACAAAAATTAAAATATGATTGATGTATTTAAAAAGATAGAGTAAGTTCATTCTAGTTGTTTGTTTACAAGCAACAAAGCCAACAGTTTTCACAATTTAATGCTAGTAATTAATAAATAATTGTCCTCTACAGTTCACAAAACTATATACTTCTCTGCCAGACAATTCAACAGTCTGATATGCAAACACATTTCACAAGAAAACTGACTTCATTACAAAATCCACACAAGTTTGTAAAACCTTAAATGAGGGGTACCTTTAGCCTTTAGATATCTTTTAAAGCTAACCTGCAGATCATTCTTATATCTACACACTGAGAGTAAAAAGCTACATTTTCTTCATTTACAAAATTGGGTGAATTTGTGTTTGTATGTAAACAATCCATTAATTTGTTCACTACATGTAACGAAAAGAATTTAATAAAATTTCGAGCTATTTTCAAGAAAATAATTGTTTAAAAAATAGCTTGTTTCACTGTCACTACTACTCAGTATTGTTTTAAAATTGAACATGACCATATTTGAAGATCTGTTTTTGATGAACAGATTTCATTAACAAATAAATTTGTATCTTCATTATTGCAGTTGTATGAAATGCAGAATTTTTTTTTTTTTTTTTACTTCAGCATTTTTTCAAGAATCAGATAGATAAACTAAAATGCAACCTTCACCATTTCTCTATGTGTCTTTTGCTCTATCTGAGGAAACATTTAAAGAAAAAATTTGGAGGTATTTTTGAGAAAATTTTGAAAAAATTGTTGAAGATTCATGTAAAGTATTCCCCAAAATCATAACATCAATTTCAAATTCAAGGAGCTGTGATATCAGTCGGGGGAATATAAACTGAAAATTCTGCTTGCAAAATAGCTGCTATTGTTGTTCATGGAAAGTCAGATATTGTGCCTTCAACCGATTTTTTGTTTTCAAGAACACACCAAACGTGGATTGAGATTACATAGCGTGTTATGAGGCAGTAATTTACTATATAAATGAACAAGATACCACTTTTTCATTATCAGGGCCTGGCAATATGAGTTTTTCTGTCAAAAAAACAGCCGGTTTTTAGTGCAGCATTTCAATACTTTTTCTATATTGCATAAGCAGACAGCAAGAAAGTAAAAATCAATAAGAGAATAACAGAAGACCATTTAAAATTTGTTCTGAGAATTTCATGTGCATTTAGTCACTTAATTTACATAGGGCTGTATGCAGTCAATTCAGCATTAAAACAATTAACCCTCATATATAACATAAATGTTTGCATTTGTCATTGTCAATATTGGCAATATCAAATTAAGTAACAAGGAGCACAAACAAACTGCCACAAAATTGGCGACAAATAAATACAACTCACCAATAAGTGGTCTTGATGATGAGGGCATTCTGGTCCACACAAGCTTTTACAGCATCTGGAGTCATGTCCTGGCAAGCGTTGACAGTGTTGGGCTTCTCTGGAGGCGTCAGAGCACACGCTTGACCCAATGCCTGCAGCCAGGAAGGGAACCGATATTTGCCTTGCCAACATTCTGACACCAGATTCGAACTTAGGTTTTTCTCAGGGAAATTTGAAAACAAAGGGGATCTCACAGTTAACTAACTGAATAAATGAGAAGGGCAAATTGGAAACTAACTTACGTGAATACATGGTAACTTTAAAAAGTGCTATAAACACAAAGATTCCATGCCACAAGTAACAAATAATTTTACTTAATCTACTTGTCCCATCAACCAAATATTATCAGTATCAAAGGTGAATTTGCAGAACCCAGGATAATTTGTACATTATGCCTCAGTCCAATGCACATACGTCTGCAGTACTTCAAGGTTCCACATTCCGGGGTGGACAATGAGAATAATATAGTGGCACACAACATGCCTATTACACAAGGACACATCATAATTCATCATCATCATGATCAAAAATTATGCTTTACCATCTGTTTCTATTGCTATTCAGTACTCTTGGCAGATTTTTAGTCTTCCATGTACATGTAATATTAAAAATTCTTTTAACTGCAAATTAAATCACACACATCTATAATTTATTCATCATTTTCAGGTTTTGGTAATGTTAAAACATGTTTTTAAATTGTGTTCACAGTCACTAATTTTCTCAATGCACCACTTCATTCCTGAATTATTGACATATTTTTCGAATACTGAAATTGCAAATATTTTAATTAATGCTCCCTCTTTAATATGTTTTTTGGATTGGACTAGAGTTGTGTTTCCTTGTTGGGCCACTCTTTACCCTTGACCCTTCTAAGCTAGCTAAGGTAGCCCATGAGGCCATTTCCTGTTGTCACAGACCGATTTGGGAGAGGACATGACTTGACAGAAGACTAACTATTCTCTTTTGAATCCTGGAATGGCATCAGAATAATTACTGTTATTGTTTACAGCTATTGTTTTTATTCTTTGAACTTGTGCAATTGCCACCATTGAGCAGAGCCCAACTGAATATCATTCAGAGGGAGTGCTTTCTCTGAAAGATGTTGCATGTTAAATTAGTGTATTCTGCCACCAAGTCCTCAAACTTAATGGCAGAATTAGTAATATATCTAATCTAATGACATACTTAAGGGTGGGATGCCATTCCTCATGGCTGAAGTCTGTCAGTTTCAATGAAGGGAATCGAAGAAACTTGACTGGTACCACCCTACTTTCTTTCGCAACATATTTTAACACTTCTTGTGCCTGCAGCCTGAGTTCAGCACTTCCTCCTGATACTGTGCCTCTGCACGCACAGAAAAGACCAAAAACATAATTGGGCCCATGTGCAGTGTAGGCTTGCAAACAAGTTCCCAACTTGATCAAAATCAGTGTTAGGACTAGGGGGGGGGGGATGATGAAAAAAGAATAAGAAGACAAAATAAGAGCAAATTCTAAGAAGAAGCAAAATGAAAATATTCCAAACCAAATCCAGAAGCATAGTTGAATGATTCCTGCTGATAAAAGCCTTGAAATTGTAAAAATAATAAGGCATTTTGCTAAACTTCTCAGCTTCAGTTGTGCCCTACCACTTGGGTAGACAGTGGAACAGTAAAAAGTTCAGCTGTGCTATTCTTTTAAATACATACATAAAATTACATTTTCATCTTTCATCTTCTGATTCTTAAATTAAGAATTACACATCAATGTTCAAGCAAAACAAAAATCACACCTGTAGAACAGATTGCTCAGCAAGTCCTACACGAAGCTTTCCTGCCAAAGACCGCACCAAGAAGCGAGCCTCTGAATGGCGGCATGCCACCAACAGTGCCTGGATACGATCTGCTTTTTTGCTCATAGCCTGAAAAATCACAATATCTATTAATACTTAACAAAAGTTATCAACAATTTTGTATCAAATATATTACTTTTTCTAATCCTTTAAGAGGGTACAGATTTTTACTCATTTAAATATATCAGTGGTATTAGGCTGAGAATATTATTTGGGGGGTCTAAATTCATTAAATTTTTGAGGTATTAAAATCTACTAGTACTGATATTTGTAAAAAAAATTTCCTTTAATAATTGTCCATTGAAGGAGCACTCCCATTTCTTTGAACGCATCCTTGTAATAAATTGGTAATGAAGGAGAAGAGAACAAGCAAAACAAAAGCATTACAAAAACCAATATGTATGGTCAGTGTTAGGGATGCCAAAAGCAAATACATTGTTTTATAGAACATAACTATAACTCGACAAAGTGTGGCAGGGAGCACAGACAGAGTGGCGAGAGGTGCACACACACTCTTCTGTATATCATTCGGTTAGAAGTGAAACACATTAAGTCAAAATTTTTCTGATTTGAGTAATTTGGTTTTTCCACTCTGTATCATATTGAATTTTAGACTGGATATATACACCAAGTCAACTACGAGAATATGACATAGTGAATATTTCCAGACCAATGTTCAGTATAACTCAAAGCAGAAAAATTTTGACTTAATGTGTTTCACTTGTAATGAGATGATATACTGTATTAAGGAAAGATAACTGTTTTGTACCATTCATAAGAAATCATTGTCACAAAACCCCTTGTACAGAATTACCCCCAGGACTGCATCACACAGATTGAAGAGAAAAATTAACCCACATGTTCTAAGCCCTTAAAGCCCAGTTTTCTGCTCCTAAAGGGATACGAGTTATTTTTCTTTTGCTACACAATAAGACGTTTTATTGTCTATTACATTTTTGGAAGATGCACACACTTCATACCATCGGTTGTCAGAAAAGATCAAAGTTGAATTCCAACATGAATCTATTTAATTTTTAAAATACTGATGGTTTAAAAGATGTTTTAAAAAATATACAGCGCTTAACACTTTAGAAATCTCTCTGCAATGCAATACAAATCTTCTTCAGTCCAGAAATAACACTGGCAATTCTTCTGACTTCACAAAACCATTCACTGGGTAGGAAAATATAATCCAAGAAGGGGCGTCTTCATGTCAAATGATAGTGTTAAATCCTCACCTCTTTGCCTGTCATTTGGGCAATATCCTTTAGCTTTGAAAAGACAGTGCAAACAGTGAGTGCTGCAGGTTGGAACATGGTACGTTGTGCACCCTTGCTTTGCTCTGCAACAATGCCCAGATCACCGGCAGCAGCAGCATCTGCTTTTACTTGAGCCAATGTTCGACCAGTACTCTGAGCAATAGCCTTCATCAACGTGGTTTCTGCAATTCCTAACTCCAAACCTGCACAACACAATTCATATTGTATAATAAAAGAGAAAGTAGCAAGGCAGTACTCTTTAGGATATAAGATTTAGAAAAGACTGTTTTAAAAATGTAAAGAACTATGAACAGAAAGAGAAGGGAAAGAAAAAGACATCTGGTTGAAGCAACCACAAATAGATTTCCAAAAGATGATTGATTACAAGGGTCTGAATGTTTACGACCTCAAAATGTTAGAAATATGCAAGCATTTACGACCTAAAAAATATAAAAATATGACCATAAATATGACTTAAATATTTTTTGGTTGCATTTTAGAAACTTTCAAAATCTTTCCGCTGTTTAAATAACCATTATATTGAAAATATACTTTTAAGCTCTAGCATATCCTCAATTCACACCTTCCTTGGCAGCCTGTAAAGACAATTCTACTTGCTTAAGTTATTAAATACATTTTATAGAAGCAGATGACCTTGGCACAAAACCTGACAGAACTAAACGAACACTTCCATCCCATCTGGTGGACTCTATACTTTCTATTTCTCCACCTATATAGCTTACCCTCCTAATTCACACACACACACACACACACACACACGTGCACGCGCACGCCCACACACACACGCCCACGCGCACACCCACCCACACACCCACACCCCACACACCCACACACGCACACGCACGCCCGCCCGCACGCACGCGCACACACACACACACACACACACACACACACCACCCCACAGTACCAACTAAGGTACCAACGTATCTGAGGAAGATTGTGGCTGAGTATCTGAGTAATAGAGCCCTGATCTATCATACAGATAATGGGCCGAGGGTACACAATGTCACTGCTGGTGTCCCACAAGGGTCGGTATTGGGCTGACTATTGTGGAATATGATGTATGACGAGGCCCTTCGGCTTCCCCTCCCAGAAGGCACCAATATCATTGGTTTTGCGGACGACATTGCTATCGTAGCCGTGCACACGCGCACGCACGCGCGCGCGCACCCCCAACACACACAAACACCCCCACACACACACACACACCCCACACACGCACGCGCGCGCGCCCACGCCCACACGCCCTCCCACACACACGCCCCTGCGCCCGCGCCCCCGCGCGCCCGCGCGCACACGCACACACACACACACAAAAACCACTTTCTCATAAAGGGTTCCACATTTCTTCATCAATCGTTTCTGTGTGTAGAGCAAAAGACTTATAAAAGGGTGCAGATAGAATTTTCATTGATAACTGAATTTTCTGAAATAACTGAAATTGCATGTTAGAAATAACGTGAGAGAACATTAGTTTAGTAAGCGTCAGCAAAAGTGAAAATGATCGAGCAACTGTATGGTGCAGCGGTAAAGCAACTGGCAAATTAACCCCTATATGCTGAATTAAGAGTCTTGGCACGGAGAAATATGTTTTTGCTGGATGGAAACACTTTTGCTGGTTCATGAAGTACAATAATATTGAAGAGCCGTTACAAATAGTGAGAGAAAGCATGTGCTGTTGTAGCACCACTAGTTTTTAAATGACACTTTACCCTTGGGACATTTTCCAGCATACTGCTTCTTCCCTTTTTGTTTTTGTTTCATTAAAAGTACAATTTTACATTGACATGGAAATATATAAGTATGTTTCTCTCAGAATACATAAAATGTCACTTATACTGTTCTAGTTGTCATCCATTCAAATGTTCTCCAAATGTGAAACAAAAATTGCGAACTTCATACCACCAATAAGAGGATGACTACAAAACATTTATTTCAACTCTTGTCAATTCATTTTGTTTATAAAAAACAATTGTATAAGAAACAGACCTTCGTAAGCCGGAGCCAGGCGATTCAGGCACAAGTAGACACTAGGCAGTAAATCATCAGGTGACAGAAGTATGACAGACCGGAAGTAGTTAGCAAGGGTCTCCACAGTGCGCAGCCGACTGCTTAAGGACTCGATAGCTTCCAGTGTCCGGGACAGAGCCAAGTAGGGTACCCTGCATCAAAATTATGTTCTTGAGCACTTACCTCTTTCAAATCTCACATATAAATTGTATATTATTATTAAATCAGATTCAGAATAAAGTTTCTCAGACTACTACCAGAAACAGATATCTAATTTTGTGTCACTTTGTACAATAGCGTTTACATTGCAAACAATCCATTAAATACAATGTAAAAATTATGGAACTCAAGTTACACTGACATTTTTCCATAAGGAATATTTTGCATTTATAAGATTGGTGAAAGCTCATATTATGTGCTATGAATGAGTTTTTATACCATGATCATATAAGTCAGATATGTATGTTTTAAAATGACAATGTAAATATATGTAAATAAATAAACACCCTTATCCTTTTTATGGCTATAACTATATATTTTTTTATTTACTTGTTTACTACTTTAATCTTGATTTTTGTACTTATACATTTCTGTCTTTATTTATTATTAATAATTTATTTATTTATTTATTTATTTTAATAAACAGGATGGGGTTGATGATCTTCCCCACCATCTTAGGTGGTATCCATTATAACTAGTTTGGGCCACCACTCTTCTGGCTTCCTCGGCAGAAGTCCGTACCTATTGAAGCTGTTTTCATTCTACAGTATCTATTATATCCTTTTGAATTTCCATTTTCTTCATTACATTTGTGGTAAAAACGATATATTTCGCTATGTGGTATAAATGTCATATTCCACATCTATTATTAGGAATCAAAGCCTTTAGCTTTCCACTTTCTACCCAATTACAATATATTACGCAACTAGATGCATAATATACTGTAACTGGTCTCAATTACTCGCTTCTGACGTGCCAATGCCTTTTTACAGCCTCTGATCACCCTTCAACAATTCAAACTCCACCCTGGGACAAAGGGATGTCGCAATTCACCTGTTGATTTTGAAACTATTGAATTTCAGAGTTTCTCAACAAGCATCTAGACAGTGACATTGCATTGCAAATATACCCTCAAATCAAAAGCAGTAACTGTCCAATAGATAGAATGTGTAGAGTGTGAATGACAGCCCCTGTGGTGTATAATGAACATGAGAAAATTCATTTATCAGTCACATGATTTTAACCTCAGTCAACATGTCAAGTTTTAACCTCAGTCAACCATTACAAGTTTGTTAACTGCATTTGCACCTACCTGTATGTTAAGAAATTTAACATCTGTAGCAACAGGTTTTAACATTCTTAGCAACATAAATCAACAACATTCATTGCAAGTCAACTGTTTATTAAGGAAAAACAGTGATGTACAAAACAAATCAGAATAAAAGTAACTCGTATTAGTTTTTGGGATTATCGTTAATTATATATTTCATATCATGACAATGAAATTTGCATGATTGTTATGTAATTCACTGCCCTGATGACAATTGTGAAAATCACAATTTGTCATTTTTCACTATCACCTAAACTTTCTTCGGGAAACACATTATTTATCAGCACTCGGCTGCTTTATTAATGTTGTCATGGCACTTATCACATTCTGTTATTTTAAAAATATTATGGCTTAGTGCTGGGAGTAGAGATGGGAAGGGGAAGGGAAATTGCACTTGCATCAGTCAATCGCTAGTGAAATCATGCGTTAGTGTCTATTCTTGAAGGGTGTAAACTGCTAACGTGAAGAATATGGTTTGTGCATATTCTTGTGTTTCTTATACTCAACAATGTCTAGGAATCTTTTCTGTTATGTATGTGTCAAATTTATAACAGTCTCAAAAACATCCCACCCATCCCAAGAAACTGGTAAGTAATGGAATATTTCCGATTTCATTTTTGCAATCAGCACATGTGATTTAGTAAAGAACACTAACTTTCTTCTCGTGGCAAGACACACAAAGTTCAAATTTGTTGCACTGTGTTATTAATAGTACAATTAGAAAAATATATTAGGTGAATAGCATAATTTTCCTGGCATTCTATCAAATGAAATTCTTTCCCGGTAATTATACTCACTGACAGTGTGAATGTGCATCTCAGTGTTGGATAACACAGGCACACAAAAAAGTAAAAGTTCTCAAAGACTTGAAACACATTTCTCTATGCATTTCAATCCGCTGAATCCAAATTGGAAGACTTGACATGTTTCTCCCTGTATGTCGATGTGCTGAATCCGAATCGAGTGTGTGATGGACAACTGGTAGTGTGTGATGGATAACTGGGAGAGCATGATGGATAACTGAGGATGCTTGACAGATAATTGGGTGCATGTGATGGATAACTGGGAGTGTGAGATGGATAACTGGGAGTGCATGATGGATAACTGGGAGAGCGTGATGGATAACTGGGAGTGCGTGATGGATAACTGGGAGTGCGTGATGGATAATTGGGATATTGTGATGGATAACTGGTGGTGCCTGATGGATAACTGAGAGTGTGTGATGGATAACTGAGTGACATTGTCGGCTTTCCTGAAAGGCTGTGTGAAAGTAGAGCTGATTAACTGTCTTTACAAGATAATCACAGACACTGAAAAAAATATAGTTAATTAAACTTTAGAGAAATAGAGACTGTATATGTTTTCTTACCGTTTTCCGCTTTCCCAGCAAGCATCCTTTAGAGGGTGATACTTCACTTTAGAAGGATCATAGACAGCAGGAGACACACAGGTGCCATTCTGAGTATCACCATCATCTACTGCATCTGACTTCTGGACAACTGCAATACAAAACAAATTATCAACCCAACAATCTGGAGTAGCAAGGACAAGTCAAATAGAAAAGCAAAAACCTGCCCAAAACTCCATAACTCTCAAGCAAACTCCATTGTTGTGACTCAGACAAACTCCTTTGTTGTTGGTTGCTTGCTTGCTTCTCAAAATGAAGATAAATATAATGCTGTATTATAATTATACAATTCTAGCAGCCATTCACACATTGTTCACAGAAACTATTTGTACATAAAAAGGTAAGGCAAGTGCAAAATATCTATTAGAATGAACAGAAACTTACGAATAATACTCAGTCTAATATAATATTCAGTCTACTATTGTTTAAGCTATATCCAAAGAATATTATGCAATATTTAATGATAGAAACGATGAAAGTTACAGTCGTTGTTATTGTGATCAAAATTGTAATTTAGACCCACCAAACCACAAAGTAGGGGATTGTTGAGAAACATACAACATTCTATTTACTTAACTTTCTTAGTTAGAAAGTATTTGTTTTCTACATTTACAGGCAAGAATTGTACATTTTATAACAAGAGAAAGATCCAGGAGCCAGACTATGTCTCCGTGTTTTAAACGCGGTTGGACAGACCTGATAATTTGACGGGAAGAAGAACTGCCAGTCGGGCAAACAGTCCAAATAGCGGGAACTTCAAAACCAGACTTCCCTGTCAATAATTTCCCAGCCTTGAGAGATAATTCATTGCCATTAATTCCCATATTCCGGAATTCAACGAATTATATCATAACTGTGAGACAAACAATGAATGCCGTTAAGTTATCTGAAGCAGAGAGGGAGATGGCTTGATGAGAGCTTAGAGAATCACAGCAAAATACTACAGGCCACAACGCCTCTGATTCGACATATTTGAGAGCTTTGAAAACTTGCACACATCTCAGCATTGAATACACTGCACAGAGTGGATTAGAAATGATCAACGACATCATTAAAAGATGAGCCATCAGTGTAGATGAATATATGGTCAAGATATGCTGCCCTCATATAATGAAACTGGATCTGGTGTACAAGGGAAAGTTGGAATGTATCTGACGTCAATATCAGGGACGAAAGCGTTTCCAAGGGAGAAGAATTGCTTGGGGCTTTCACAAGGGAAGGAAGGCAGATATCAAGATCTAACAATAGATTTAAAACTTTACCGGGAGGCTGGGGGAGCATTGTTCTGATAATATGAGATAAGACATCTAGACTGGATTATCCTTCGATAGGGTGGTTGGCTCGTGATATCCTAAACTTTTGCAGCATAAAATGCTAATTGGATTTCCCTTCTTCGTTTTAGGGAACGCTCACAGGTGTCAGCTAAAAAATCCTACAAGTCACCTAAAAAGTCAATTTTACAAGTACAATGCACATGTGGAAATACATATACCAGAGTGGTGAATAGTGTTAAACAGTCTCACAGTGGAGGAAGCTGCTGATCCATATGAATACTGACACAGTCCAGAACTAAATGTATTAGTGCTCTTTATAACTGCTAAAGACAAATGCAACCTGCTCCCCATGAGCTACCACTCAGCATATGTAGGAAATTAAAGGGGAAGACACTTTCAAAAGTCAGCCCAAGGAACTTGGCAGATTCAGCAAATGTGAGCTGATGGCCTCCGCGGTCAACTCTAGATTCTTATGCATGTGATATTTCTTGCAGAAGTGCATGCTAGAAGTTTTTGCAATGGAAAAGTTGAATTCAGTGAAGGTGTATGTTACAGTAAGGTATAATGTTTATGGCAATGGCAAAAAGTGACATACAGCAGCATGTCTTGCAGGATGCCATGTTTCAATAGGGTGACTGCTAGATTGTCACAAACGTGAACACGGAAAGATCTATTTGAAACAAACTTTTGGGGGTAAAGGACTAGCTAGAAAGCAGGGTTCGCACAATGGCGTACCTCCAAGTACTGTCTTATAACTTTTCTGTGTTAAATAGTATGGCCACAATACATTGCCTCAAGACGAAAGAGGCAGACATTTCTGTGGCCAAAGCGACCAGATGGTCCAGAGTTAACCAATGTTTTCTGCAACCGCACTGGACTGGATTAGGGCAGATTTCTGCACGCCAAGGTCCAGACCAAACACTGATTTACCGTGCCGTTCCAACACTGTAAATGCAGCTTGGCAGATATAGAGTTGCGCCAGTGCCATTTTACAGGCACTGATCACTCTATTACAGTTCAAATTCGACCACAGGAAAATGGGGTGTTGCAGTTTATAGGTTGATTTAAGAAATGCAATAACAGCAGAAGAAGAATAGCGCTATTGAAATGTGCAGCCATTCTGTCATCATCGATGGGGCTGAGATGTCAACATTAGTTTCAAATGTCTACCAGGCAGCACGTTGCATGTTCCACTGAGGAAATCGAGCAAACCCATTAAGTACTCGAACAATGTGGACAATGGTAGGGACATGGTTGCATCCATACAAGTCTTCTAATATTGTCCACTGCATAGCAGTTGCGACTGAAGGGCTGCAAAAAGAGTAGATCAATAGATGTATTCGTGCTTGAAATGTATTTATTTGTCTGAAATTAGAATCACCAGGTTAGAGGTGTAGACACTCCTTTGATAAGTATGGCAAGATCCCTAAAGAGGACTGTGAGCAATTATGTCAACAATCAAAAGAGTGTGGACAGTTGGATTTAACAGGTCCTAAGAAGTCCTGGAGGGAAGTAAATATTACATACAGTGAGTGTGAGGGATGGGAAGTACACCAACACACACTGTTTGAAGGTTGGTCTCACTGGTATCTCTGAAGAAAGCAGTGGATCATGAATCAATTAGCAACTCCGCCATGTGCTGGGAAGTAGTCATCAACAGCGACCCTATAGGACGTAAAACTGCGAAAGCATTGGAAGATTGGTCATTTGGAGGCGACTCTGGGATTGACAGCCGACTGACATCGACCTTCATGCGGGCTGAGTGAAAGTGGATGCTTGGTCCGACTTCGACGGGTCAGTAACTGTGGCCTGTTTGCAGTTTCCCTGTTTTGCAGAGGAATTGTCTCAGAGAAGTCCATAGGAGATACCTGGCAATAGAAGCATGCTTCTGGGGGAGGAGCAGGAGAAGTTTGACAACTCGCTGTTGCATTAACAAGTCTTGATCACGGCACTGGAGAAGAATCAAGAGAGAACAACAGCATTCTCCTCTAGGTACTGACATTTGGCCTCGAGATGGACAAGGGAAAGATACAATTCTTTTTTAAGCCTGCACCACTGTCTCCAGTCAACAATTTTTTACATGTTATTTTAGTCCAACTTTGAAATTTGGAAGATATATACAACATTAGTGTAGAAATTCATGAATATTTTTTAAAATTAATTTGTATCGGCCTAATGTGAAAACTTGCATTATGAAAAATTTTAATATTATTAAATATTAATACATGTTTACAAAAAGTATATTTATATCATATGAAAGTACAGTAGACTCCAGGAATAGTGAACTTCCAGGGAGTAACATTTGTGGTTCACTACATCTGATTATGTGAAAATTAAATAGAATTTCTCCACAATTATTGATTTTAATACAGAGATACAGAACAATACACTAACAGCACCAATTGAACATTTTGATATCTTATTTGACCTTAACAAATCAATTATTTTCAACTGCTTGCTTCATACATTTTTCTTTAGTAATTTCTCTAGATCCTTCTCCAGAGTTGGAGCTCTTTTCATAATAGATTCTGCCCTGTCCACTGTCTCTTAAGTACCATAATGCAATCTTGACACCCACCAGTGCCTCTTGCTCTGTTGGAATACACTTCCCATTATCCAAAGGCCCTTTTACTCGCCTAATAACATCCGAGATCCTTTCAGTATTGGCATGGCGCAAATGGCTGATGAAACTTATAGCTTTTCAAAGCGGCATGGGGTGATTAGATGCAGGCCAATTTATCATATCACCCTTTAATTTGGGCATTTCTGGATCAATACACACAGCACACGCAAGTGCATACCACAATTATACATGCACATGCATTTCCACCACTGCTTTTCCTTGGAGCTACTCACAATATTTGGCAATTAAGAGAGAATTACAATCAGTTTTTCAAATTATACATTTGAGTTAGCATTTGTAAAACCATACCTATTTATTTACATAATTTAATTCAATAATCAGGACAGTAATAGACGAATGTATTGAACATACAGTTCATGAATAGTAAACATGAAAATTAATGGATGAAACATGAAGCAAGGGTAGAGAATGAAATTTAAAATAGAAAACGTTATAGAAAAAAAATACTACTCACTAAAAAACTGATTAAGCTTTTTAGGCTTTGGCTTTGCACTTTTTTTTTCAGGACTTGCTGTGTCAGTTGCTTTGAGGTCAGGCTCCTTTTTATCAGTCTTTGCTTCATCATTTGCTGGTGGCTAAAAGGACAATGGAAAGATTAACATGATTGTATATCCACTTCTACTTCTGTATGCCTCAGAAATAATGCAATTCAAATTTCTATGAAGTGAAGTTTATCACAGATACACATCAATAACATCATTTACTCCCATATTCAAAAATTAATTTACAGATGACTAATGGATTAAAGATACTTAATTATTAAATATAGAATTAGCCTAAAACAGCACAGAAGTTTGGATAATTTATCTTTTGCTTTATTTTAATGAATAAGCTGTTAACTCTTGAAAATATTGCCTTCTTGTGATAATTAGAATCTTCTAGAATGAATCAACACAAAATTGAATGTCTTTGATGTTAATAAATGATCTCACATCATTATTATAAGGTCGGTAATCAGGTAACTTAACTAGTCATCTCCGAGTTGATGATTATAAAATTACATTCGTAAATACACAAGAGTCCACTACTATTGAGTATATGAAATTATAATAACAGCTGGAGAAAAAAGTAATACACTTTATCAGCAGAACTTAACTTGCCAACTTATTCACCAGAGTCCATGTTACACTATCAGGTTTTTGCTAAATTTGATAATTAACACTTGATGACAATTCTATTTTTGTCTTAACACATTATACTACTTTTCAACTCCAAAGTGAGTGAAATCTAATCAGACTTCCGAGTTTAAAAGCAACAAACAAAACAACCACCTCTTGCAGGAGATGCTAACGTATTTTCTCAAAATTTTGAAGATTTCTGGGATTTTTGGTGTTGATGGTAAAATGAGTCCCCCCCCCCTTCTTTCTATTTTTTTTATTTCTGTATTGCCATGCACAACCACTGAAATTTATTTATTAAATTGCTTTTCATAAGTCTTCTTTAACAAATATTTTCCTTTAAAAATGTGTGTGCAGTGAAACCTGTCTAAAAGAAAAACCCTATTTAACATCCACCCTCTTCAATGATCTCAATGTTTCAGTTTTCATAATTCATCTTCCCACACTAAATCCTTTCATAAACAAAAAATATAACAGATACTTTCCTAAACATCCGATGTCTAGTAGTAATATACAATTTTGACTTTCTCGCTACGGAGTAGGTATGTAATGCTGTGGGGAAAAAACTGAATTTTTAGTTTTGCAAAGGTTCAAATTTTTTTTCCCTTCATAAAATCCGTTCCTTGAGGATAGATTTTGAAATAAGGTCGTGTGTGAGTGTGAGTGTGAGTGTGTGAGTGAGTGTGTGAGAGAGAGTGTGAGAGAGTGTGTGTGAGAGTGTGTGAGAGAGTGTGTGAGAGAGTGAGTGTGTGAGAGAGTGTGTGAGAGAGTGAGTGTGTGAGTGAGTGTGTGAGTGAGTGATAGTGTGATAGTGTGTGTGTGTGTGCGCGTGCGTGCGTGTGTGTCTCTCTGTCTCTCTCTCTGTCTCTCTCTCTCTCTCTCTCTCTCTCTCTCTCTCTCTATATATATATATATATATATATATATATATATATATATATATATAGTAAGTAATATCACCATTTTCATGGAACCGACAGTGGACACTTAATATAGATTTCACTGTACAGTAAAATCAGTCAAACATGGAAGAATGGTTCCTTAAAAATTATTATCTTTCGTCTCGCATAGGGTAACCAAATACTGGCAACAAAATTTATTCATATTTTTCAATAAGAGTTTGCCAATTAAGTAAAACTTAACAACAAAATTAATTATATCATAAAAACCCTGCAATGTTAGAAAATATATAAGTCCACACAGCAGCACAAAGAAAAAAAAGTGTGGAAAAATTTCCCAAAGCGGCATTGCCAACCTGTTCTCACCAGCAGGTAGAAAAGGAAAAATGTGTCTTCCAGGCAGATGTAAGAGAATGAAGCCTTCACTCAGCGTTCTCTCAAAAATAATGCTGGAGATTTAATATTCCCCCCCCCCAATTTATAACTATTTACAGTCCTCTAAAAACCTTTTTTTTTTCACATTAAGCAGGGTTTTTGTCCAGCATTGTGTGTTTCTTTCTGGTTGTCTGTTGTAGGTTTTACAGAATTTAATTATTTTGAATTTCATTAATTCTCGTACGAATTGAACAGACTTTTGTAGGATTGTCATGTTAAGCTTGCTCCCAAATGAAGCCATTTAACCCTTTGACTGCTGAGGGTAGGAATACAGCGAGTCACATGGAACGTACAAGATGTTTGGCTGTTGCTGCTGCACTGTGCTGAGCCCGCCAGTTGGGATGTGCTCAGCACTGTTGGCTGCAGTAACCGAGATTATAGAGCAAATACAATCACAACCAAATGTAGACTCAGAAAACTACAAGCAACTCAACCAGTACAAAGCAAGTAACAAATGACTAAAGAAAATATGAGTTAGGCATGATCTATCAGGACTTCAAGGACTCCGTTTTGCAGGATTAAAAAGTAAAGTGACAGGGAAGTGTTGGTGTGACCATACATTTCTTTTTGAGAGGCAGTCCCTGGCGAGAGACACTTCCCAATTCTCCTTGAAGAAGCTCCCTGCAGGCAGCATGAATTTGATGATGCATACAGAATTTAAGAAATCAACTTCGGTTGTTTCTACACAGAGGCCACTGAACCAGGCAATAAGCATTCATTTTGTAGAATAACCCTGAACTAATTCACAGAAATGAAAGTCCAGTGATCAACAACGGCAACAAAATGTGCTGGACCACACACAGAAACTATTAAAGTCGTCTCAGGAATCATTCGGCCCTAGCATAAGAATGGCCTTTCGCCTGTACATGTCCAGCGGCTCCCAACGACAGCCCGAACGCGTGCCCTTACAAGTCCAGAGGCCCTCAGGCTGGATATTATCTGTGCCTTAACACATCCAGAGCAGTCAAAGGGTTAAGAAAATTTTGAATGCAATAATTAGAGTAGGGAACTTGTTTGTTGAAGAGAAAAATGTTTTCATTGAGTCATTTTTGCAACACTAGTACTATAAGGAAAGAAAGGATAAGACAGAGAAAAAGAAAGAAGGAAAAAAGAAGAAATAATAGGAAAGAAAAGAAAATATAAGATACATTTCTTATTTAATACATATCATTTTAAGGAATTTCAAAAATAGTGCCAAAAAATCTAATGGAAATATTAATTTTTTGTTTTAAAAAAGTACTTGAAAAACCTAAAATCACTATGTGAAATAATTAACTGAAAAATAGTTTGTAAAACTAACAACAGTACAGATAAATAAAAATAACAATATGGCTTTTATTTTAAAGCTGTGAAATCGCATTCCTTTGAGTTTTAAAAAGTTTAAGTTAATGTTGGTTGTGCTGGACATATTGTCAATATCTTATTTCACTTGCAAATTCACATTGAAAGCCAGTTTTTACATGAAGGGTCTCTTTAACACTTTCTACGGTATTAGAAACCTACAAATTTCAATATTAAAAATTTTGTTGGGGTTCAATAGTACCCCCCCACACACACACGCACACACACATTCACACACACACACACTCACTCACTCACTCACTCACTCACTCACTCACTCACTCACTCACTCACTCACTCACTCACTCACTCACTCACTCACTCACACTCACTCACTCACTCACTCACACTCACTCACACTCACACTCACACTCACACTCACACTCACACACA
The DNA here is from genome assembly GCA_031308135.1 of Acheta domesticus. NCBI lineage: Eukaryota > Metazoa > Arthropoda > Insecta > Orthoptera > Gryllidae > Acheta > Acheta domesticus. The sequence goes on along the minus strand of JAHLJT010004567.1, from coordinate 4,851,421 downwards.
AACAATGAGGATACAAGCTTCTACAAAATGTGCTCCACAAAGCAGTTACTATATAATCTTAAAGCTTCCTTTATTGGAATCTGAAATCTATTCTGTTCAGAAATTTGGGTTGGAACGAAACAATAGCTAATGAGATTGTTTGACCTTCCAGTGCTGTATACAACACACATCACCTTGGTAGGGCTGCTGGAGGGAGATGATGATTCAACAGGACGACTAGGCTTCGTTTCCTCAGGTACTTCGGCTTCTGAGAAATAAAAGAAGGTCACAATCAGCAACTTCCATGACACTTCACAGAAGAAGAACAAAATTGAGAAATAAACAATGTTTGCCTTTTTACTGAAATTTCAATTGTGATTTCTGTTAACAAGGCACAACTGTGAATTCAATTGAAATTATATTTGAAATTTGCACCCAACAAAAAGCAAAAGCTCCTGGTGGCTCCTTAGAATAGAATTCATGAAATAAACAAAATCAAAAAACAAACAGCAACACAACACACACAACCATCCTGCATTAACATTGTGTGTCATCTTTCGTACCAGTACACAAGAATATGATTTTTAGTAATTGAACCAAGGATAAGTCAAATGTAACTAGCAGCATATCATGGTATGGGTTACTGCAACAAAAGTTAGGTCTGCAAGATGCAAACATTTCTTTATCCAAATAAGATGAGTTCTAGCATGAGTTTATATGATGGAACCATTTCTGTTGGTATTTTTTTGACTGTCATTTCACACTATCAATATGTTAACTTTGTGCAAAGTCCTTGTTTGGGACTTTGACCTTCACAGTTAGACCCAGCAGAGCTCTTTAATCCTCTAATCTTTTGATATTTTTTCTGTGTCTACATTTCATTTATAAAGCAGAGGGTAACTTAAGATACCACATAGTGAAATCTCACTTGGCATAGTACTTAAATGTATTATTTTTAAAGCACCTCTTCATACCTATTCAACTTACTATATTTATTTATATTGCTCTTGCATTTCAGCGCTGATGATTTTCGGTGAAAAATGTGGCGTGTAAATTCGGACAATTATTTTCCTTGTTTCATCTGGCACCAATTAGATAAAGTTGGGAAATCTACATGAAAGCCTGGATAACACGAAGTTATGTTTTGTGTTTCATTGCAAGCAGAGGCAAAAAATCATGTAGGAAGAAATCAACTCAGGCTCTAGGATCATCTGCCAGAAAATGAGTTGATACCAGACAAAATTTGTGGATTGTCGTTTTTAAATGCTATTTGCCTTTTCATGACTTTCGCATCCCTATTTTAGAGAGAGAGAGAGGAGAGAAAGGAGAGAAGGGGAGGAGAGGGTGGGGAGGAGAGAGGAGTAAAGGGAGAAGGAGGAGAGAGGAGAGGAGAGAGAGGGGGGGAGGGGCGTACCGGCAGCATATATGCGACTCTCAACAGTTCTCTCGGCACGTGCTGTGATACATCATGTGACCTGCTCTGAAGCAATCAGCTTGCGAGGATTTGATTACTTTCTCACAACCAGGATTTAGCATTGCTGCTTTATCTTACAAAAAGTTGCGAGGCGAAAAAGTTCGGCTTTGGTGAAAGTTATGAACATGATATCAAGACGTGTCACACCCTGTCACTAAGTGTTAACGTTCTGAAATTTAATTTATCTGTGATGAAGGTGGTGCCATATGTGTGGCAACAGCGCATTGAATTGTCAGAGTCGTTTATGCACTGCCGGTAGTGTAATCAGAACATACAAAATCTCACTGGCAATATGAAGTAAGAAGTGATAGTAGACTCCACCATTGCTGTAAATTCCACAGTGAATTAGAAAAAAATAGAGAAAATAAATACCTAACATCATCTTATTGCGAAATACACATATTCACTATCATGATATCCAGAGCTGAACTGGGAAGACTAAAATTCTGTGTGGTGAGTGTGAAGGGGGAGGCACGGTGCATCCACAAGTAAATGGGGGTCTATGAGCAGTTAAAGTGCAGTTTACAGTTCACTCATGTGGATCCACAGAATTCCGTATTCTCTTGTGCTGGATCCAGAGAATGGATTCTTAGGGGCAGCGAGGAAGGTGTCTTTGTGCATAGTGTCTTTGTGTATCCGGTGCGCAGGAAAATTACACGCCCAATGACTTTTAAGGTGAGTATTGGCATAAAATGCATTAGAGAGACTATCAGATGTTTCATGTTAACGCAGGAGCTGAAGGCCCCAGCCTCGTCTTCAACTTGGACATGCACAGGGAAAGTGTCACAACTCTACAGGAAAGCACATCAGCCTGGCAGGCTGTGGCCGCGTTGCGTGTTAGTCGTTCTCAGTGTGTAAACAAGAGCCGAATCATTAACTGTACTTCTGCCCTCTGAGCCATATGCAGAGTCCCAATGAAGCATCTGGGCAACCTCGGCATTGTCCAGAATTGAAAATGCAAAAGACTGCACAGCACACCTATTCTAAAAACATACCACTACAATTTTAAGTAGAACAAAAATTCAGGGAAATCCAACCAAAGAACTCAGGAAGATGGTAAATAAACTCACCATACCATGACAAATTACACTGAACTCACCCTCATCTGGCTCACAAGAGTCAAATTTCAACTTCATTACTTCAGTGAAAGATTCTGGTCCCTTTCATTCCTTCAAAATGGACTTGAGTAAGATAGAATGTAAAAAGTCCCTATGAATGGTTTTCTTTACATTTTTTGAAGTAATAACACAGAAATCACACAAAAATCAGAGTAATAATTTGACAGTAACAACCCAATTTTTCAGAATGCACAGTACAAACTATAAGAAATAACTAAAACTCACCATTCTTGACAGGAGACACCTCTTTCTTGCTGATGGGTGATACCGATAATTTCTTCGCTTGATGTTTTCTGTAACGAAAGAAAAAAAAACAATTAAATGCACAATATCTCTCAAACCTAAAACATCTTTCTGAAAATTCTTTTAACCCTACCTGACATCTTCAATGATACTGTCATCTGAATCACTGTCTATTCTGGCACGTTTGGACTTTCTGGCACGTTTCACAGGTGAATCACCATCAAGACCATTCTTTTTGCTGGTAGAAATAAAGTGTATTGGAGACCATGCCAAATTCCGATAATTCATATTACTTGATCTACTTAACATCCAACCTGATGCTTATGGAAATAGCATCTAAGTAAACCTTCTATACTATATCTCAAAAACATTGGAAACAAAGTATTACATACCCACTGTCAGAAGCCTCTTCATCTGGCACTTCAGTTTTAACAGGTGGCTTCACTTTAAAAAACGATCTGTAAAACGAGCAATATTTGAAAGACACCAGGTCTAAGATGATAAAATTAGTTCAAGTATAACATTGGTAACTGTTTAGGTGCAAAAGATCATTAAATTCTCGTCAAAGAAAAGAAAGGATAGGAATGACATTAAACGTCCACTACACATTTTTTACACTGAAGAAATCGTGATCCTCTTAACACAATACCTAAATGCGCTTGCGTTAAAGACCAATTGAATTCAAGAAAAGAATTACCAAAATATTGCACTACTAATAATTATTCGATTTTTGCAATACTTACGTAATGGATTTTTGTGCCATCTCAATTTAAATCTAGAAAATATAAATCAACAGCGTTCCGACTATAACAACGCAACCATTTTAAAAATAAAATTAAGTAACTACTCAAATTGTCACTTCCCGGTTCCAAAACGTAACTTCGCGTTTTTCTATCGTCCCCTGCGATACGTCCTCCCGCCTTTTCTTCAGGAATTTTCTTGTTCATTTTCTCCAAGTTCCTAAGAATGTACATCAGACAGCGTAAACAAATTTACCAAAATTGGTTACTTTTATTTCATAATAATTAAATTTATCAGCTTCTATTGCAAGTTGTTCACACTGGACAATTCGTTGGGCTGTAACAAAATGGATAAGTTCAATTTTTATGTAAGTTCGACACCGTTTATATAGCCTACATCTGAAGCACAGAGAACCCACTATGCCAATGATCTGAAGAATTACCGTGATGTACATCAAACTTCCTCAGGGTTAGGTATATTGATGTCTAAGAAATAAAATCCAAAAAAGTTTTAAATTCATCGTAAATGCAATTTTTTTTATCTTATCCAGTAGTTATTTCCACCATGACTTATCCCAAGTCCAATGTCGCGAGATCGGTGAACAAAACCGAATAACGGGAACGACGGGATTTATTTTTCGTAGCGCAAATCAGTATGACGCATTTTAAATAATTTAAAAAGTATTCTGGCAAATAATTCATTGGGAATGATTTGTTCGACACGGTCGGTCAATGATAATCCCAATGTCCGGAGCCTCTTCAAAGAATTTCGACAGGCGTAGCGAAGGGTCAAGTTGAAAGCACGAAGTCTACAAGAAGACTTCGTGGTTGAAAGTGATCGGCAAAAAATATTAGAAATAAAAAGCTTTGAACACACTCCAGGATCTATCACATTAATCGCTTAGGCCGAAGGTCGCAGCTCGTCATGAAATTGGACACGTTTAACGAATCGTTACGAAACGGGACGGGACGGGTCCCATCGGACTTTTCACTTTCCCGGATACGTACGTATACACGGAGTGATATACGTAAGGTCCGATTAAATTAAGAAGGTGATTGACAGTACTGTGTGATGTCAGGACGCCTCTCCCGTTTCTATGGCAGCTGCCAACCAGAGAGACGTGTCAGGTCGCTCAGTTGCCACTGCCGAACACGGGGAACATTTGAGCATCGCACAGCGACTTCCCTGCTGCCGCACCGCCCGCGTTTCTGCCTGTGCTGCGCGCGCAATGTGTATTGTGTTGTCATGAGTTGCGTTGAGGTTAGGCTTTTGTCGTATTTTTTACACTTTTACACGTATTTTTTGAAGTGTTTGTTTTCGTGTCCCGGTAGCATATAAGCAAACTGCACATGTATTCGGCACCGGGCTTCCCTGATTGGCTAGCGGGTGCGGAGCGCCCAACCGCGCGAAATTCGTTTACGTTCTCTTATTATATATACAAGCGTTGTAGGTTCTTTTTAAGCGCTGTTTTGTCGCTTTTTAAACTGCACAAATGCTTTTCAATTTATTACTATTTACACCAGGGGCGGAACCAGCCGATCACTTTTTGGGAGGGGGCATCATAGATTTTTAAATATATAAATAAATAATAACATGTGTTATTATAATTATCCATTGACTCAGACGAATCAAAGATTTTATTCTGTTCATGTCTCAACATTTATAATGCGCCAATAAAAAATTTTAAGTTAGAGGGGAGGGTAAATGTGACAAAAACAAAGGAGACTGAAGGGATTGATAGAAACCGAAAGTTTTCTCAGTATTATTTCCAGTTTTGAGCAAAATTAAATTAAAATTAACTTAGGTTGCAAATTGAAAATTTTATTAAAATATCACATTTTGTAAACATTTTTACATTATTATGATATATTATAATCTTATTGAATGTAATTTTATCTATTTCAGGAGGATAAATAGGTTGTAATAGAAAGGGTTGTAGGTTTTTCAAATTTCTCTATGGTTTTTGCCAACAACTCATTTTTTAAAATTTATTCGATAGCATCTAAATGAATTTGAACACATTTATGAAGGGCATTATTATAATCGTTTTAGTGCCTGAAATTTTTTAAATCTGCTGATGTGCATAAAAAGAGGCAACTACAATCGATTCATCATGTATTTCATACTATTGAAATGAATTAATTACATTACATAGTGAGCATAACCAAAAAGAAGAAAAAACAGCAAAATGGCAATAATGTAAATATGATACACAATGACTAACAATGAGACTTCTTGGCTTGACCTAAGCCCTAGGTATGATCATGTCAGTAGCACACAGTTCTTTCTGTTGAATTTGTACAACCACTGGCATAATCGTCTTCACAAATATCTTCAACATATTCAAGAAGGGTCTCGTGATATTTGCGTGATTCTGCAATACACATTCCCATTTTAAACTATTGAAGGAATGCTCCCCTTGTAACCTCATCAGCAAGCAGGAACCGCTGTTTCAGCAGTTCTAGCATAGTGATTACAATTTTCTTTATTGTTATAACCCCACACAATCCTGTCTGAAAATAAAAATTAATTATTTTAATTGGTTATTAGGCTGTTTAATTTATGTGTTAATAATTAATAATATGTATTATTGAAATGTTAATATTTAATTATTGTTTAATTAATAGATTATAAATTTAACATTTAACAATTTTTTTCATTTTTAATGATTTATACTACATTTTGGATATTTAGTTATGTTTTCTAACTTAAGTATTTATATTTATTTCACAAGTGCTAAATAGGATTTTTGAAAGGAAAATTTGATTATTGATTTGTATTTGTGTACGTCAATTGTATACTTCTTGTAATGTTTAGTTTGCTAGACAAAAAATATAAATTTTTATACACTCAATTTTCTTGCACTGGACTGAAAAAAAAGCAGGAATGGTGTTCGGGGATATATAAATGATCAGTCGAACTCACTGTTTTATTCTTTGCTTAGCTCCAAGAGTTAGTTGATACGCCGGATGTTTGCAATCTGAAGCGCCTGATTGCGCGTCAACGTGGGAGACGTTTCTACGAATACAGTGGTCCTAAACCTGTTCGCACACGCGGTTTGATTCCGAAAATACTGTGTGCCTGTGCTTGGGTTTTTATTTCTCGGAGAGAAAGGGCCTGTCTTCACGATGGAATATCTCAGGGCATTCCGCATCTTTCTCCGTCGTGCCGCCAGATGTCCCATGATCACAATCACTGCTAGATATGGTCGCGATCACGCGACATCTAGCGGCACGACCGAGAAAGACGAGAAATGCCGTGATGTGTTCCACCGTGAAGACGCCATGAAATAAAAGCCTTAGCATAAACTACCAAACCAAGTTTCAGAAAAACTAAATTGAATTCCTCTAGGGGACGATGCAAATAATGAAAGTCACAAATAGCCCGAATTTTTAAAGAACTGATCATTTCATAGTTCCTTGGAGAATCGCGGACATCAGTTTTAGACTGTTGTAACTCGAAATTAATGTTCGAGAACTATTGTAACTCGAAATTAATGTTCACGTGCTCACTATGTGCGGCAAAGTTTTGTTTTGAAGCTGTATCAAGACGTCTGTAAACAATTTTTTTTAAAAATGAATACAAATATACAAATTGAAAATATCTTAATAAAAGAATATTTTCTTCTTGTGTCTTCAGTGTTACGTTTAATTTTTACAGACAATGTAGCAGAAGAATTTTTAGAAAGTCTACTATTTTTCGCCCCTACTACGGTACTTTTCTGTAATGCAAATGCAGATGTCTTCAATCGAACATATTGCAGTTCTTATGACAGTTTCTTCTTCATTATCCATTAAAATGTTTATAGCTGTAATTCGCTTGGAAAAAATATGATGTAGTTTCCTATTTCGCATTTACATAAAAACAAAATATGTTTAGGTACTTATTTACAAAACACGTTGGATTGTTAGGATAGTTTCCATAATGGTAAAGACAAATATAACAGCTGTCAGAGAAATACGCCCGAAAACGCAGAGTCGATCGCTTTGCCTACGAACACAGTAGCCGAGTTCACGTGCACTCGCTCGCTGTGGCTCTCTGCAGTAAGAGATACGAATTTCGCGCGCTTTGGAGCTCCTCGCCCGCTAGCCAATCAGGGAAGCCGGTGCCGAATACATGTGCAGTTTGCTTATATGCGTCCCGGTAACACGTGCTCAGTGGTTTGCAACCTGGCAACGTCGCTCTCCTCCACTCACAAATGTCAATTACCTTCTTAATTTAATCGGACCTTAGTATAGGGAAAGTTATGTAATGCTGCGCGAAAAACTGGCCAATTTTCGGCGGAAAAAAATTTATTGCCGGGCCGTGAAAGCGAATAAGTGGATAAAACCAGTTGCTAAATTAAGAAAAAAAATCCCCTAACACGTGGTGTAGCCAGAAACCCTGTTTTCTAGGCCCTTGATACCGAAAACCCAATTGAAAGGAAAACGTCCGTCTGTCTGTCTGTCCGTCTATGAACACTGCTAGCGCCTAAACCATACGTACGATTTCTTCCAAAATGGATATTCCCTGGTCGATCTTATTCTAGTCAAAGCTTTGGGATTTTGAAAAATATTCTTCAAAATTTGGAGGTACTTTATATGAATTCCCCCCCCCGGGATTTTCAAAATTTTCTCAAAAACGGCTCCAAATTTTTTTCTTTAAATTTCTTGTATGAATAGAGTAAAATACACTTATTAACATGGCATAGGTCCGATTTTCACGGATAACTCTGAATTTTCGAAAATTTTGTAAGTTTGAATTTTTTCGGCGTCTTTCTCCAGCTACAAAATTGAAGACAGAGATTTTTCCTTCAAATAACTTTCTTTCACGACATTGTCGACACTGATGTTGACAAATTTCCGTGAACAATTGATGTTAACTTGAAGTGAAGAAGTGACGAAATATTTCAATTTAAATTATATCTGTAGGCCTATTACCAAGTGCTGATACCGCCCGTTCATGCCATACCCTCTCAGTGCGAGCTAGGCTTTAGTATCTCTTCAGTCTGGGATATCTTTTCAGTTTTGTCCCACGTATTTTCTCAGCTGCCATCTGTTGACGCCTAAAATACAATGTTTCACAAATCTCAATTTTCCGGATCTCTGGCAGTTAATGCCTTATTTACGTGGTTATAGATAGTGCCGTTATATAGATAGTGCCTTATTTTATGTGGCGAGACTCGGGCCATCAGGCCTGCTCTTCCACGCCAATTTCGCTACGCTCCTTTCATCATCGTAATGATTCATGATGATTCTATGATGCCCCCTCCAAAATGATCCGACCCTGAGAACAGGTAGGATAACACTTTTTGAGGAAGGACAGAGCCAACAAAAGGACTGTCCTCGAGGACGATTGGTCACCTTAAATATTAGAAATGTTCACTTCTAAGTGAAAGAACTGCAAGCGACATTCGATTTTGATTTTGAACGCATTGCTAACAAATAATTAACCATCCACTCGTCTCATGACTATGTAGCAAAAGGAAGCTCAAGAAGACTTGGGCAGAGTGAAGTTACATTTACTGTCCAGAAATCAAAGCAAGGGGGACATCTCAACATTTATTCAAAGGATCAAGGGTAACAAAAAACCCTCATCGATTTGGTGCCATAGATCTTCTACAGATGAATTATTAATACAATATGAATTACGTATACAATTATTGTGGATTACGCGACGAAGCCCACGTAAGATTTCTTACACACTGGCGTAGCCAGAACCTAAACAAACCGAAAGAAATCAAATATCACTGTAAATAACAGTGATAAACACAAAACTTCGCAAACATGTAATACATCCAGAAACTAATAATGCTCCACGAAACGCTTACAAGCATGAGCTTGCCAACCATCGCTTTCCCGCTAAACCTCTTCACGTCATTTTGTTAGTTCCTGCGAGAAGGTACAGGAATAGGGCGCGCCACCAAAAGCGCTGTCTTTTTATGTTTGGAGATGTGCACATCCTTTGATTTCCTGTTCTGAGAGAAGTTCTTCCCGTGTAGCCGTGAACAGAAGAGGTTAGTATTTGTTGAAAATATAATGTATTTAATGTTATAAAAGTCATCTTGCCTTGTGACAATGAACTTTTAACTGTATTTTATAGATCAGTACGTATAGTATTTTTTAATATAGTTATTTTCAAGGTATGATGTGCAGAATGTTTTGTATAATACATGTGATTCTCAAGATGCTTCTTGAAAGTTTTCTCTCAAATAATTTAATTTTAATGCAATAACGATTGTTTTCAGAGCTACGATGGCGCCGAAACGTAATAATATGATCCCAAATGGGCACTTTCATAAAGACTGGCAACGCTTTGTGAAAACTTGGTTTAATCAACCTGCGCGAAAATTCCGACGTAGGCAAAATAGAATTAAGAAGGCCAAACGAGTTGCCCCGCGACCAGCTGCTGGGCCTCTACGCCCTATTGTTCGGTGCCCAACTTTCAGGTACCATACGAAGATACGTGCTGGCCGAGGATTTACTTTGGATGAAGTGAAGGTAAGGATATTTTCGAATTTGCGTCCAACAAGTAAGAGGTACATTAACTGCTGATCTAAGATAGCAGCTTCTTACTACTGTGAATTTGGTTTCTGTATAATTTTGTTACTGAAGTGGTTAAATGTATACTGAAGTAACATACTAAAATAATTACAGTTGCTGGTCTTCAGTATGACCTGTGCCATTTTTTTGTTGTGAATTTCAATTTCTGTAGGAATGATTATTCAGAAGAGTACATGGGATTGCGATATTGATAAGCCTCCACTGAGTCTAGGATAGACACTTCTTTTCTTAGGTCACAAGCAACTAGTACTCATAGATTTGCCATGGCAGGCGTAGACTCCTGCTTGGTGCTTCTTTGTTTGCATCTTTTTCCTTAAGTTCCTGGGTATCGAAATGGAACAGTAGACACCTCGTGAGGATGGAGGTTGAATAGTTTGTGTGCATTGGAAATAAGTAATTTAGATTATTAGAGGAGTTTGTGAAATACTTCTATCCACATCATGAGAGAAGTAATATTTTGTGTCTTGAATGTTATTCAACTTAGTTTTTCAACACATTTACTTTTCAACAATATTTCTTAAGATAATCTGCATTATTCTGATTTGACAGTATTAAGTAAATATGTGTAGTGCAGCAATAGTGCAATCATCTAACATTAAATTGTAATTACTTAAAATACTTTTGTGCTGTGGATTAAATTGTAAATTTTGTTGTTGTTGAATGGTTAGACCACCTTGAACTAGTGGAGTTCTTAAATATAGTTAAATCAAACTCGTGCCACATGCTAGAGCAACAGTACAACAGGTCTGAAGTAATTAACATTTTGTAAAGAATACAGCAGACTTTATACAAGTGCAGTTACAACCAGAAAATTTACATATTAAAGTAACCAAAGTTATTACAAGAAAGGGATGTCAGTGCTTCGGTCGAAATGGTTGTTGCCTTCCATCAGGACAGAAACTAAGGTCCGATTAAATTAAGAAGGTGATTGACAGTTCTGTGTGACGTCAGGACGCCTCTCCCGTTTCCATGGCAGCTGCCAACCAGAGAGACCAAAACGTGACGTGTCAGGTCACTCAGTTGCCACTGCCGAACAAGGGGAACATTTGAGCATCGCACAGAGACTTCCCTGCCTCCGCGCCGCCCGCGTTTCTGCCTGTGCTGCGTGCGCAATGTGTACTGTGTTGTGATGAGTTGCGTTGAGGTTAGGCTTTTGTCGTATTTTTTACACTTTTACACGTATTTTTTGAAGTGTTTGTTTTCGTGTCCCGGTAACACGTGCTCAGTGGTTTGCGACCTGGCAACGTCGCTCCCCTCCACTCACAAGTGTCAATCACCTTCTTAATTTAATCGGACCTTAAACCATCCAGCAGATTAGACATAATTCTCAGCTTTACAACTTATACTGGCTGATTATGTTTGTGTGTTAAACTTCCGTATTAAGTGGTGGTGTTCTTGTACTTCATGCTCTGATGATGGAATTTAGTATTTCAAAGCGTCTGCAATCTGGAATGATTGTGTTTTAATTTGTTGTCAGGCCCAATCCCATGATCCAGAACATCCATAATTTTAATTATTCATGAATTTACTGTGATTAAATAAAAAAAAAGGTGTAATCTATCTCTGACTTTCTGAGAGTTGTATTATGCAATGTAGAAATGTTAAGTTAATTTCATATATTACAGTACTGTAAATGTAGTGGATACAGTTCAGCTTTGCAAAAATTAGTATTGTAAAATATTTTGTCTTATGTCAACCATTCTATTTGTAATTAACTGGGTCTTTTTGATATGTATATTCCTCTTCAACAATAGTTCTGTATTTAAATTTCAAATTGAATGTTGTGTGTATTAAATGGAACTGTTGCATCTCATATTCATGTTTTATCTAGGACTCGTGGTGCTAATGCTAAGGTTGTGTTTTGGTGGTAGGTTTTTCTTTTTAATACATTAGTCTGATTTTTATTTGTTGAACGTTTTCTTTTTTGTGGATGTCCTTAAAATATTAAACAAAAATTTTTCAAGGAGATAAGATTCAGAACATTTTTCAGATGTTTCACTATAGGTAGATTTTTTTGAATAAGAGACAACAAAATCTAAGAACAAAGCCTGATATTAATGCCTTGAGAATGTTTGGTGTGTCTTCTGATAAGATTGTTCAAGGTGAATTTTTTTTTTTTTTTTTTGCAGCGAGCCGGTCTGAATGTTGCTTTTGCACGATCTATTGGAATCGCTGTTGATCCTCGCAGGAGGAGCAAATCCATGGAGACCCTGCAGCAGAATGTGCGACGGCTGAAGGAATATAGATCAAAACTTATCTTGTTCCCTCGCCATGAGAATAAGAAACTCAAGAAGGGTGAAGCAACGGTAAGTTCATTGCTGGATTAAGATTTTGTGGAGCAGTGACTTCTCAAAAACTGGTTTTGCAGGAAAAATGGTATCATCCTCTGTGGAGCAAATTATTTAATGCCCAAGGAGATAGTTTTACTCTATATGTTCAATCTTGTAAACTTAACTTTGACGTTTTTATTACTAATACATAAGCTGTGGATTGTTTCACTCTAAAAACATTAAGATTGCTCAACAAAAATGTTATTAATTAAAAAAGCCTCCAAGGTAAATTGTCTGCCATTTGAAAGGATGCTTTCAAAGTAGATAAAACTCCATCACTGATAAAATATAAAAATATGATTAAATAATCCCATGCTCACACTTTTTTCAGAAATTTCAACTCTAAATGACACTTTTGACCATGCTAAACACATTCAATATGACTAACCCTCAAAAATACCCCAGAATTGTTGATATTTGCACAGCTTGTTGGCACTCTGATGTTACGCAATGAAATAATTAACGTTATATCTTATTTATACAAAAATGCTAGTTGATACGTACAAGAAGTTGATACTAAAATAAGCAGTTATTAGCCAAGAGTTGTAGTCAGATTGACAATTATAGGCACTATAGAATTTACATATGGTAATACTTTTAATTCCTCAGAATGGAAAACTAACTTCAGACTTCGTTTTCATTTAAGGAGTTAAATAGGCACATCAGTAAAAATACTATTTTTGGCAAATTTCATTTACCATTATAATGGAGTTTTTTTTACCTTGCCTCTTTTCTTTTGCTATGGAGAAATCTATAATTTTCAAATAAGTAAGGTACTATCATTCAATAGAAGTTTTGACTTTTGTATCAACATAAATAGTTTTCCTTGCAAATATTCTTTGGTGTGTGGAATGGCAACACAATAGGGAGTACTACTATAGCACAAGTAACGTGTGAAATGAATATTCACATTATTCAACAACCTTGCTTTTCATCTATCTCTCATGTGATCATGTCTCACTGAATAGTGTAAAAGTACTGACACAAGAAAATAATCAACAAAAAAACTGAACATAATGTAACTCTAAGCCGTTGGAAATATTTTTGATTTTTAACCACTTTTAATAATCATTTAAAATGAAATAAAGATTGTACATATTGTTAGACTTCCACTAAGAATACTCTATAATTAGGATCACAACCTTCTGTTCCAATAAGCACATGAAAGGGGCATGAAAAAGGATAAATTATAAAAATCATAATTTTGTATTGGAATGAATCATTTTTAAATTACTCTAATTTTATTGGGCAAATTACATTCATTAAACATTTTATTTGCTATATTTTAAATTATTACATTAAATTTGTATTGTGGTAGGCATTCAGCTTGCTGAGTTGTTAAATAAATAAAATATATTCTTGTTTTCCAGTTTCAAATTTTTAAGAAACAAAATATATTATTATATGAAAGTATCAGGTCTGACTTCATGTACTTTGAAACAAAAGAACTACGAGAGAAATGCTTTGCAAAGGTAACATGTTGATCTTTGACAATGGTCTTGCTTTGTAATGTGCAGGAAGAAGAGAGGAAGGTGGCTGTACAGCTGAAGACAACTGTGATGCCCATCACCCAGCCACTTGCACCATTCAAGGCACGCAAAATCCTGGATAGTGAGAAGAAATTCAATGCGTTCAAGACACTGAGCAAGGTAAAACAAATCCTACTTTGTATACTACTGTGTAGTATTTTAGCTAAGATGTCATTAACATTTTGCATTGTTTGTAGGCGAGAGAAGATGCCCGAATGGTTGGCATTCGTGCCAAGAAGGCAAAAGAAGCAGCGGACAATGAAGATGTAGCAAAGAGCAAAGAGGGTAAGAAGGCCAAGAAGTGAAAATAAATTGTGGAATATAAATAAAGCTTATTGGTTTCATTACAAGTGTTTTCTTTAACAATCCTTGATATTGACCTGATGTAAAAGAGTATTGTAGGGTACAGTCGTAAGTGGTAGCGATTCGTTTGAGAGGTCAAGCCAGGAAAAACTCTTGCTATTATCAATTGTGCTTGCTTTAACAGTATCGATAGGGTAAGCTGCCCCTTATGCCTTTGAAGTGTGAAATCTGCACAGACGTCTTGGTCAAAGCATCGGAAGTATGGGTATCGCTCATTGTCAGCTGTTATCAGTAGTGAATCTGTGCAGTTTGCTGGTTCAAAATTTTGCTTGTCAGAAGCACTTAGTTGTCACAAAGGAGGTGGTAGAGAGTGAACTAGAAAATGAGTTATTAGTAAGAAATTGTATAGTTAGTGAAAGAAGTGGATACAGGATGAACTTGCAGGCATTAAAACGTAGTCATTTTGCATTTGCAAATTCAGTCATTTGTAAATTTTCATTTATGACTATTAATTGGCTCTTTTTACAAAAAAATTCAGCTGCTGTAGCTCATGCTTTTTTGTATGATTAACAATTGTTATGTAATTATTGCAACTTCTATACCACTACAACTTATGCCATCATTTGAAAAACCAGACAAAGATTTTTAAAAAAATTGAAATTTCAGATGTTTAAATAAAATGGCGTTTTGATTAAGGGAATTGTGGTCTATATTTTTGTTTAAAGAAAAAGCAAAAATGTTTCTTCATACTAAATTTGAGCCAGTACTGTGGATGAAAAATGTATGTGTACTGTTTGAGCCACTCTGAGACTGGAAGGGTTAAAGTATAATTGTACGGTTTGTGATTCTAAAGTTCAGCTCGAAATTACATGGGAACTATTTTCATTCCAAAATCATTTCAATAAACAATTATACATTGTACCTTGTCCCCAGAAAAAGTTAAAATTCTTCTAGTGGTATATTGCAGAGTTAAATGGTTCTTTTTTTTACTTCGGCCTCTATAGAGATACTATAGTATCTCTAATTGTTGGTTGTTAAATTCTGTCTTTAAACTCTCTCGATCTGTGGATTGCTGTCTTAATCCTTGGTTATATAGATGAACTCATCGATTTGTAGGATTATCAGGATTATGAATATGCAGTATTTCTTGGGTTGTATTTTTATTGCTTTTGATTTGTAATGTACGTGTAGGAGGACTTTTTACCAAAGGTGAGGATTAAGCAGTTAAAATTACAACTACAAAAAACCGTGAAATTTACAATCTACAATTTCATGTTTTGCAAAATAATTATAAAAAAAACCTGGAGAGTGGTGGTGCAATTTGGGTTTCCAATTCAGCGCACAGACTTTCATAAAGAAATGTGTCAAGTCTTGGGATCTAACGACAAGCCCCCGAAAACTAAATACAATTTCACTCCCCCCACAGTGATAAAAAGAGCTGGATGGTGGTCATGTCGACGATTAAAGTCATGGTCAAGCCTTTGGGTTTGACAACTTCACGTGGGCTGGGCGTGTGTGCCTATAGTAATCGAAGGGCCAGGCACACATTCACATCGAACTGAATAACGGCCAATCAGCGGTGCGACGCCACGGGCCCACGTGCTCAGCCCATGGCGACCACATTCGAGGGATCGCCGGGGCACTGAACTGTCAGGTTCAGAACAGTCATAGCACACGCATGTAGTTCACAATGATCTCCTTCCTGAAACTGTTCAGGTCAGGTGTGATTACAGAGACGGGTGGATTTGTGTAATTTTTGAGAGAACAAAAGAATACAGCTAAATTCATATCGTGTCAAGAGCACTAGCTGTACGAAAAGTTTGAAAAAAAGATTTGGAGCCGTTTTTAAGATAATTGTGTGTAAGTGCTACTATAAATTCGAAATTTGAAACTATTTTTCACAAATTTTGAGTTTTTGACAAACTTTCTTTAAAGTCATTTGAAACACTTCCAATCACAAATGGAGTAGTGCCTACAAATCGCTTAGCAGTGTGGTAGATCTTTCAAAATGAATTACATTTGCATAATAAAAAAAACTCCGAAATGAACTTTACGTTATGTTAAAGAGTGCAATCAGCACTATCCGTTCGAAAAGTTTGGAGAAAAAATTTGGAGCCATTATTGAGAAAATGGCGTTTGAGCGTTTCTGAAAATGCGGGATTTTGAGCTACTTTTCACAGAAAAGAGTTGAGTTTTCGAGAAACTTTACTTGACATTATTTAAAGCACATAAACTCAATATAATGTAAACAAATTGCGTATTAATATTAACGACATGAGAGACAGGTAAGAAAATTACATTTTTGCAATTTTTGAAAAAAAACAAAACCAGAGGATAGAGCAATATGGCGTTTATGTTATCTCATAGCTTACATTTAGCACTATCCCTACCAAAAGTTTAAGAAAAAAATTGGAGCCGTTTTTGAAAAAATCTTTTTTTTTTAAATAGCACAAAAACTACTAAAATTTTGAAAAGAATGTACATGACCTTAAACAAAGAACAGACAATGAAGAACAAATTTTATTTGACGGAAAAATCTGTATCTGCAATTTTGTAGTTGCGCCGAATAAAACAAACTTTTGCAATTTTCGAAAATTCAGACTTATCCGTGAAAATCGAGCCTATGCCACCTTAATAAGTGTATTTTACTCTATTCTTACAAGAAGTTTTAAGAAAAAAATTGGAGCCGTTTTTGAGAAAATTTTGAAAATGTCCAGGGGGCTTTATGTAAAGTACCTCCCCCCAAATTAAAATATCGGTTTCATATTCAAGGGGCCACGAGATCAGCTAGATCGATCGGGGAATATAAAGTTTAGAGAAAATCGGCTGAGCGATTTAGTCGCTAGCGTTGTTCACAGACAGACGTTTTGCTTTCAATTGATTATTCGGTATCAAGGACCCACAAAACAGGAATTCTGTCTGCACCACGTGTTAGGACATTTTTTTTCTTAATTTAGCTGCTGGATTTACCAGGGCCCTGTAATAAGAGTTTTTCTGCCGAAAATCCGCCGTTTTTTCGCTTCCCCTATACTATACGTACGCAGAGGCGGGATTTCGGATCTTTCATGGGGGGGGGGCAAAATTGGGCGCTATTGTGAACACGAAAAATTCGTTTATATGAATGGTTTTAATTAATTGTGCTATAACTACTTACACTTTTATCAATTTTGTTAATTATTTAATTGATTAGTATTGAATGTTATTAATTAGATTAGTTGAACACAGAAGTGACGATCCTCGTTATTTGAACGGTCCGATCTGTAAATTCAACAATGCATTTTTCTCAATGAATCATATATCAAAATATTGAAAATTGTTATTGTTTATTATGATCCAAAATGTTTATACATAACTGTAGGATACATATTTTGAAATATACATTAAAAAATTATTTTAATTAAGATGCAATCTTCTGTACAATGTGATAATATGAGCCTCCACTTTTATTTCGACTTGTGTGCGCATGTACATTAAATTTTGTCTTATAAAGTTTATTGAAAACTCAACATTCTTCTGTAAAAATGAACTCAAATTTCCGCATTTTCAGAAACCTCAACACTGTTTTTTCAAAAACGGCTCCAAATCTTTTCTTCAAACTCTTTTTACGGATGATGCTAATTGCAATGTTTAAGATGGCATAAAATTCATTTTGCTGTATTATTTTGTTTCTTCAAAAATTACACAAATATAATTTTGTTGAAATTTCTCTCATGACTTTAATATGCACATTATCGGCGATTTGTATATTATTGCATTAGTGAGAGGTAGATTCACACGACTTCCAATAAAGCTTTTCGAAATCGAAATAGTTTTCTGTAAAAAAGAGCTTTTCGCATTGACACATTTGTGAGTGGCAGTGCTTGAAACGACTTCCAGTAATGTGTTTCGACATCTCAATGGTTTTCTGTGAAAAAGAGCTTCAAATTTTGCATTTACAGTAGCGCTTAAACGCCATTTTCGTAAAAACGGCACCACAGTTTTTCAACGAAAATTTCCGTTAGGACGAGGTTTTACTCTTCAATAATATTCTTACAGTAGTTTTTCGGTTCTACCATTAGGAAACCTGAAAAATTGAGCAAAGGTGAAAAAATGTTCGGGCGGCGATAGATGGTTGTTGGCATAAGGATGGGGCACGACCGAAAAGTCAGCCCCGACCTAAGAAATTAGGAAATTAGCTACTACGAGAAAATCTGTGCCATTCTGTAGCTCCACTAGTTTCTTTTTGTTTTGGCCCTAGAATCTTTGGTGGCATCTAAAACAAGAATAGTACGTACAGAAGTTGTTGAGTATGTAATACAAGCCAGTTAAAGTTTGGGGCTCATACGTATATATACGCTCGTATACACACCATAGTTCGGGGCTCGTTGTACAACTATCGCCATATTAAAATTCTGCAAACTAAAACCGGTCTATAATAGTTCGAAATTACAGATTGAATGCATAAAAACAACATTTAAAACATATTGTATTTCGTTTGTTAAAAATCAGAATCGGTCTAAGCGAACTCAACTCTAATTAAAAGCCAAAGACATACCTTCCAAAGCTTTTAGAACCGAGAAAACGCGAACACCTCTGTTTCACATCAGCTCGCATATATAACTGAACCACAAAGTTATATTAGCAACAGAAGTAATTAAACTAGTTAAAATTGTTCCTGCTAGAATGTTTGCGATATATGAAAAGATACCAAGGGGGCTCATATTGTATAAATGGTTCATATTACCACCTTTAACTCTATCTGCATCTAATAAACGGGAAATACTATTTCTTTTTGAGAGTAAAAATTTCAGTGTTATGAATAGACCTCGGAATTTTACTTACACAAAAGGTTTGATTTAGGCACCTAAATAGGCAACAAAATTACGAAATTAGGCAACAAAATTACGAAATTAGGCACTAAAAGGCATTAAAATCGACGTTTGAGGCACTTAAAATAAGTTACAGAATGACTAAGCCAGGCAAAAAAAATAGACATGAAAAAGTTATATTTCTGGCATGTAGAAATTGTCTCAAAAGGATTAAATTAGGCAATTTTTATTATACAGGAAAAGTTTTTTTTACATTTATGAAAGAGACTACAAGCATATTTTCTTCACATTCATAATCAGCAGTATAGTATATAATCAATATTTTCTCCAAATTTTCTTCAAAAAGGCTGTCTTGTCTATTAAAATAATGTTTAAGGCTGAAAACTTTTTACTGACAGATTTATAGGAGCAAAATTTAGTTACATTTCTCATGCTCACGTCTCCTGGAACTTTTTCACTCGTTCCTTCTTTCCACCCCTCAAAAAACGTGTACCACACGACCCATTTAAACACTGAACAGTATTTTATGGTATACGCATGTCTGAGAGTAGGCTTTTGCCTGGCCTGTCTGTCGCTTTCCTCGCCTGGACTTCGCAGACGACGCGCTGCGGCGATAAGCCTCAACATGCCAACAGCGCAGCTGCATCAGGAATGGGTGCAATTGCCCAAAAAGTGCGAGCTGATTGGAGACGAGCGTGAAACATCCTTATTATGTTGACTAGCAGGGCTTCTTTTGTTCGGTATTTTGAGTGAAAGATTTCGGTGCGTTGTTCGATCACACAATATTTTCACTTCGGAAAAGTTTTTGCTTTTCCGTAAAACGAATTTCAAATTTTAGCATTTAAAATACTAGTCGTTCTTGAAAATCACTTGTTTTAGGCAAAAACATATTAAAATAGATATCAACCGCCCTTTTTAGGACATTTTAGGCATATTAGATCCTTTCAGTACATCTATTTTCTCATGATTCGTAAACATCTGCAATTACTTTTCACATCCTAAATAGGCATTTGCCCTAAAATCAGAGGTCTAGTTATGACTCATGGGTCATAAACTGTTTATACTTTACACTGTTTAATTTCCAAGTAAATAAGGTTTAAAAGCAATAGATAATTGAAAGAGGATTTATTAATAAGGGATATTCAAAATAACGCTGAACACTATCCCGCGCATTTGATAATACTGACCTAAAGTTCACCAATTTATTAACGTATATTATTCGCTCAGCTTAATAAAATTATTGTTCGCTTAATTATTATTACATTTCTTCTCAAAGTACAGAAACAAATCTTTTATGTATACATTTGAAGATATGCGAAATAATATGAAATATATATTTTTTTAATTTGTCCCAAGATTTGGGGGGCGGCAGTTGCCCCGCCCCCGAATCCCGCCTCTGTACGTACGTATTGTATACTATACGTACGTATAGTATAGGGGTATTTTGTATAGTATAGGTACCTATACTATACGTACGTATAGCAAATAGTATCGTATAGTATCTATACTATACGTATGTACAGTATACGGAAAAGTAAAAATTGGGAGCCGTTTTTGAGAAAAATTTGAAAGTAAATATCCGGGGGGTTTCATATAAAGTACCCACAAATTGTGAAAAAGTTCCTTAAAATCACAGCGCCTTGAGTCGAGCTAGATCGACCAAGGAATACCCAATTTGGAAAAAATCGTACGTATGGTGTGGACGTTAGTTGTATTCACAGACGGACATTTTACCGTCAATTGTTTTTTCAGTATCAAAGACGCATAAAACAGGGATTCTTGCTACACCATCTGTTAGAAGATTTTTTCTCTAAATTTAACAAATGGATTTATCCAATTTTTCGTTATCAGGGCCCGATAATGAGAGTTTTCTGCCAAAAATTTGCAATTTTTTCGCGCAGCATTACATAACTTTCCCTACATTACTCTGGGAAAGTAAAAATAGCACCAACTTTTCTGATTAAATTTTGTTGGCGGATAGCCTAAAGAACGCTTAAGAGAGTGGTGCATGTCTCATCTTCGTTGAATTCCATTTTTCGAAAATGCAAAAAGTTCATATTTTACGTTCCTCCTACAACAAAAATATTGAAGATATTTTTTTCTTAATGAAATCTGTTCTTTAAATGTCGATTTTTAAATTATATCGTTTCTAATTTTTTAAGCAATTTTTTTAAAAATAGGCGATAGATGGAAGCTGGCATGAGTAGGTGGCAATTCCGAATAGCTAGCCCAGACCCAAGGAAATAGAAAAATACGGGAAAGTCCATGGCATTCTGTAGCAACAGTAGTTTTATTTTCCAAAAATATAAAAAATAATCTCTCCGGTAGTTAATTTTAACATAACGAGCGGTTTTTATACAATACTAGTCGAGCAGGCAATGCTTCGCTAGGCTCTGCAAAAAAGTTTATAGAAGAAAGACTTTCTGGCGCATGGGTTTGTTCTACGACCTGGTTGTCAAGTATCCTATAGTTAAAACGTTGTTCCTCCCTTTTGAGCATGCATTCGCTATGACAATGTCTTGGAGAAATATGATTTACTTCTCCAAGATATTCCACTAAATTCCGATCGATATTTCACAATCGCAGGGGCAGAATATGCAGCGAAGACGCGTTTAATACTTGAGGGTGCGGCGGGTTGCGTTCAGCGGCGCTTGAGCAGGGATCGACAGGACCGTGTCCCAAAATTCAAAACGAAATAGTATTATCTGAAACTGATAAAATCACAAAAGAAGTAAATAAATTGCATTTTTTCTAATATAATGGACACAACGCAAAACGTATCAAAAGCGTACCAATTAAGTCAAATTTTACTACATGGAACCATCGAGAAAAATGAATATGACAAACCGTTTAACATACAAATAAATTAATCGAACATAGGGACGATCGATAATAAATTAATACGTAATAAATAATTAATCGTATGATAATAAATTAATTGTACATCACCACAAGGGTTGCATTTTGATATCGTCGAAAACCTAAAAGAACAAGGATTTGATTTATCGTAAAATACAAAGATTAAGGATATGATGGCGCAGCAGTTGTCACGGGAATTTTCAATGGTGTTCAGAAAAAAATATATAATGTTGACAATGCATTGTTCAGGCATTGTGCTGCTCATATTTTAAATCTTGTGCTCAATGAAACAATGAATGGGGCATTAGAAGTTCCAACATTTTTCTGTTTATTGAAACTAATTTGTTTTCTTTGGTCATAGCATTAATTGCTGGAACAGTATGAACCACAAAGGATTTAGATAAAAAGCAAAGTAAGGTTACATTAAAACGACTTTGTCCTACAAGATAGTGGTCACAGAATGATTCCTTAATAGATATAAAATTATGATATTTTAATATTTGGCAATCTTTAACAAAAAAATTATTTTTGTAACAAAATATCTGAAGCGAATGAAACTTGTAACTTTGAACAAACAAAACCTGGAAAATTTTGAATTTGTTTTCCATGTAACACTACATTCCAAAATACTAACATCAACTATCACTGTTTCGAAATACATTCAGAGCCCTGATTTTGATTTGTTAAAGGCATAGAAATTACTCGATAAGGCTCACGAAAGAATTGAAGACTTCGGTATTCTAAGATGATTTGAAAATTGATACAATAGAATTATCCAAATAGAATTATCCGGAAAGTAGAAGTGAAAGGGTATGATGGCAAACAAAGATATAAACATAGTTCTATAACTTCTTTACTGTGGATGCCTAAATATTGCTATTAACTACTTCAAGCAACAATTTGTTCAATTAAAAATACAGTGGCAATTTTCACAGTAATTCAACCACAAGTGTTGATAATTCTTTTGGACTGTAAAATTTATGAAGTACAAAATCTTCAATCAAAATACCCTGCAGATGTTGCAAAAACTTTTCTCAGTTATTGTCTTTGCAGATTTCTTTAATGAGTCAAATTGTGTTCCAAATTGCATTAAAGATATTGAAAAAATTAACAGAACATTGCTCATTACTAACAATATTTTGCCAATGTTTGTACAGTATTGACAATGTGTTTTAACACTTCCTGTCCCACCCGGTTGTCAGCGCCGAAGAAATATTTTCAAAATTAAAGGTAATTAAAAATATTTTCAAAGTACAAAGATACAAAATCATTTCAGTAATTTAAGTTCTTTATCAACTGAGCACAAAGAAACAATGTGCTTGAAAAATATTTCTACTGTCATTGATAAATTTGTAAATCTGAAAAAAGATAAGAAATTAAATTTTAAAAATCATCATGAAATTGCAAAACTGATAATATATTTTTGTAATAAATGTTTTACTCCTAAAATTCAGTATATAATCACGAAATTAAATTAATGACATATCTTTATCTAAGGGGTCCCCATATTGTGTCAGTCCAAGGGCATCCTCTGTTGAACTTACACCACTGTGCTCAGCATAAACTCATCAACGTCCCCATTTTGCATTTGTTTGCGACAGATATACAACATTCCTCTTGTACTATTCCTAAATTTTTGTGCAAGTACAAGTAATAAGTTGACAACATTTTATCAAAATCGGATGAACAGTATGGTTGCACATAAAATACGAATAAAAATTGATGTTTAAGTGTTAAATACATTTGTAGGTACATGTACTTCAAATTATGTTTTATGAAGTTACTCGAAAAGTCAAATGTTTTCTGTGAAAATGCCTTTTTTTAGAAATGCTTTATCTACATTTTCTCAAACACAGCTTGAATATTTTTCTTTAAGCTTTTAGTAAGTACAGAGCAAAATGCACTGAATAACACATCAACACCATTTTGATGTATTCTTTTGATTTTTGAAAAATCACACGAAAGTAAATTTTTGTTAAAATATCTCATGTTTTATTTACATTACGATAGTTTTTATATATTATTGCATTTGTGAGTGTGTGTGCTTCAAATGTTTTCTTATGAAGTTTCTCGAAAACTTAAAAGATTTCTGTGAAAATGAGTTAAAAATATTATGCCTTTCCAGAAATGTGTAAATGCATTTTCTCTAAAACACCTCTAAATGTTTCAATTAAAATTTGCATATAGGACCAAGTTACACTTTTCTGCATTATTTTTAAAGTCATTCATCAATGCTACATTTTGGGAACCAAACTATTGAATGCGAAAAACTGTATTTAAAGCACTGATTGTTAGTTCCTTGGAAATGGTGGCACAATAACAAAAGCTAAAGAATTTAGAAAACTAACCAGTGTATGAAAGTCTTGTTTCATTCCGTAGCACCATTAGTTCAATAAATTTCCTGTGTACCCTGACAAGTGATCTCAAAGAGGCAAGTTGTTTGAGTGTTTGGAATTGCTCAGTGGCTGTAAGGAATAAGAAATGTGTCCAGGAGAGATGAGTGCAAAAATGTGATGTTCCTGGATGTCACATTGCATCTCATTATTGATGTAGTGTTTCAACCATTAGGCCTGTGGCTCCCTACTCCCAGAGATAGTAGAGCTGCCCATGATGCCCTGAAAGTGATGCGTCTGGATGTTCTATTCATGGGGTCTCTGAACATTACATGATAATACACATAATACTTGAAGAACGTAAGGTTTGATAAAATTAAATGTATTAAATAAATGTACAAGTTCTAGTATGAGACACTATGGGCTTCATTGGTCTCTTGGAACTCCAGTTGGCCCCAGAGCGATGAACGAGCACCTACTGCCTGCACACACTCTCCTGATTAAAGTAAAAGGAGTGTAGTAAGGGAAAACAAATTCAAGACCTGTAATATTATAGATAAAGACAATTATAAATTAGTTCATGATATGGTGTACTAATTTCTTATTAATTTTGTGCAATTTTATATCAAATAATGGATAAATAAATGAATGAAAGACTGCAATACGTTCACTTTATGCGGTTTTATTTCATTGAGAATTATCTCATAAATAGTGACACTTCTATTTCCTTGTAAGTAACCATGGACACACATTTTAATACAAGTGGCACATTTTAGTTATAAACCAATTCTTTCTGGTCTTTACATATTTTCAGTATTTACAGCGTAACTATAACATAATCAGCTTGGTCTGGGAATCTTAACTAAAACAGTACACAACCTTACAAAATACATAGAACAAATGCAACTAAATTAGTAAAAATTCTGAAAGAAATGTAATTACAGACTACCACCTACCAAGAGCTCTGTAGTAAGAACTGTGACTAGCTGCTTAACACTTTAAAATTTCACAACACACATTGTTAATTCACTACCACTAAATAAATAATGCTACCACAAAATTTTACTGGTATTAGGACATTCCAAGATTCTCTAACTTTACATTCAGTGACACGATTCTAAACACCCTGCATTAGATTACAGATAGAACACAAGCCTGAACACGGAAATTCCTCCAGGTCATCAGGAGTGTAACACATACGCCCCACTGAACATTAATTGAGCTCCACAGATGTAGTTTGTTTACTGATTCTTAAACAACAGGGTTAGTACAGCACAGCAACACTCCTTCAAATAGTTTATTACACCCAACAGACTGTTTTGAAAGTCACCTTATTCAATAGCAGCAATTTCAAAAATTGGAAAATTGTTATGTCTGAATACAGAGTGTGATTTACACTTAAATTTGAATATTCAATTTGATGACAAATTAATTTACTGTGTTTTCATTTCTGTTCACAATGCAGAAATGATACAAGTAGGAAAATAAATAATGTCATTGCACAATTCAAGAGGAGGAAAGCTTCTGAAACTAGTGAAATTCAAGGAATAAAATTTAATGTCAAAATACTAATTCACAATTACCATCTACTGACTTATAAGACATAGATATTAATTAAGTCTTAGAGAACTATTTTTGTAAAATTCGAAATAACGAAATATTAGACAATCATAGAATTAAATATTAAACCTTAGGAGTTAACAATGCCAAAGTAAATAAGAATTATATAGTGCTTTTCTGTACTAGATCTTGGTTTCTCAAGTAAAGTCAGGAAGAATGGAATCAGACTTAAATATTCGTGGTCCACAATGTAAAAATTACATTTCATCAATGCACAAGAAAAGTCATTTTGCACAAAAACAGTTATGTCCCGAGTGTTATCACTTATTTTGCACCCAAAGACAAAGTATTTTACTGAACTTATTGGCTATTTTGTGAACTGTCTTAATGTTTTACAAGTAAAAATTGTCTAATCTCTAAACAATTTTTTCACTAACTCAGTATTGATGATTTTTGAGATAGTCATACTTTTATTGTACACCAATGAGCACTACAGCAGTATACAATTTATCAACACAATCCTTCAAATCATTATTTACATTAACATTGATTAATTTCCATGTTTAATCAATTACTTTTAAAATTAACAGGGCCATTTAGAACAAACGTTTTTAAGTTTAACTTTTCTTAAATCTATCCACCATTTATAACAACTTCGAACACTTACTTCTCCCCGCATGAGATGAACATTTCCAGACCCTCGTCACACCTTTCTATATGATGTACAAAAATGATTTTGGTAAAAATAAGAGTAAAATTTCATAAAGATTTTAAAATAACTTTCCAAATTTAATCTCAACATTGCTTTAATTAATTTTCAAACTAATTTTTAGCGTAAAAGTTAATCATTAACTGTCACAAAAACGTAGCAAGAACTTTTATTATTCATCAATACTCTCCACCACCTCCTTTACTTTTATCACAGTTCCCAAAAGTGAATGTATTTGTTTAATGCCACAATGCACACTGTTATATAGTCTCTCTTGCAAATAAGTCCTCTTAAATTTTAAGATTATAAAATTTTCATCTCTTTAATTTTTGGTTAAAAATGTCAATAAAAAATAATTTTTCTACAATCGTATAAAAATTAGGGATTTTAAATATCGCCAAGTGTGAGTGAAGTTGGTCTTTCCTATAGATCTCTTAAATATACGACATCAAGATGCAAAAAAAAACTATCACACGAAGATGGTTGTTTGTTTTGATACCCATGATGAGCAGAAATTAAAGAAATAATGATTTGTAATAGACACATTTGTACACAATTGTAATTAACTGTTTACCTTACAATAATTCAAATTAAACTATTATAAATAATTATTTAAATCCATGAGCAAACTGATTGTTTATTGCACAATCTCAATTTTTTTAATATTATTGTTATTGTTTGTCTCAAACTACTAGTCTCAGGCGAAAAATAATAATAATAATCTGAGTTACAAAAAATGTTAAAAAAATCGTGAAGAGATAAACCACTCCAAGGACAATATTTGAAACAAATGGACAGGGTACAGATCAATAAAGATCAGTCATTTGTGTCAGAAGCACTTGTAATAGCTGTCCATGATCAGGCCTTGAGAACACGACATTATAATAAAGCGGGGCTCGAAATTTCCCAAGATGATAAATGTCACATTTGCCAGGAACAAGTAGAAACCATTGATCATATCGTCTCAGCTTGGCCAATTCTAGCAAAGACCGAATACTTGAAAAGACATGACAGGTATGTAGCGTACTTCTACTGGCAGATGTGTACTGCCCTCAAAGTTCCAAACACATGCCCAAAGTGGTAAGAACATTCACCAAAACCAGTGATGTCTGTTGGATTGGGTACAATATTGTATGACCAACAAATCCAAACTGATCGCACAATAGTGGCAAACAAACTTGATATTGTTACATGGTGTCATGTCGAATGTGGGGTGTAAAAGCACAGGTCGTACCAATAGTTATCGTAATGTAGTGGAATAATAATAATAATAAAAAAATGTCCAGGAATATGTCTTTCTGGATATCATGAATCAACCTGGTATGTTGAAATATATGATTAGTAAACTTAATTTTGATACGAGGAAGGCGAATATTATAATACAGATCTTATGCATCAAGCAAATCTATTACAAAACACTGCAACAACAGTTCATCTACATAAATAGTAATTTTTTCAGAAATTTCAAATCTCTTCCATTTAAACATGTTTCAAATAAAAATAATTATTTTTTCTAACAAACAAGTCACACTTGAAATATATGTTGGTAATAAACTACAGAACTGTTGGAACAAAAAAGGCCTCAGTCATTAACCACTTTCTTCAATCAAAAAAACAAATATTTCTTTTCTAGTAGTTTTACTTTTTGAATTTAACTGGTCATCAAACACCATTTGAAATCAGAATTTTATTTTCTCCAATTCAATTACAGCAAATTACGAGATGGAATATAATTTGGCTTCTGTGAGTCAGGTAAAGGGAAGCTCTATTGCGGACTGCAGGTGTGTACCACCTAAGACATGAGAGGTGCCTACTATACGTCTGGGTATTTCTATGACATGTTTAACAAGTAAATAAATTATACTACAAGGAGAATGAGAGAAATAAAATATACTACAAGAGAAATTATAACTTCAATAACACAATGGAATAAATACTTTTGATTTCATTCAATCCGATTTACAGGGCTGCCATGGGAGAGCCGTCTTCCTCTAATGCCTCATGACAATTTCCCAAATTGTCAATTTTGTAGGGCAAAATCAAGGATTCAATATATTTACAGAAATAAAATGTTTTGTTTTGTAAAGTAGGGGGACCTTTTCAAAATTTTCTGAGGGGGTCATGGTCCCCACTCTGCATTTCTAATGTTTTCCCATAAATTTAATTATTTACAATCCCTACGTCAAAGTATCCCCTGAGCATTGCACACAGGCCAATGTGGCCCTAAGGGGAGGCGAAGGCAGGGCTTCACCTATTCGTCACCGTCAGCACAAGGAGGTTATGTGGAAAGCACAACGCTCCGGATTTACAAACCCTAGTAGTATGCATTGAGGATCATACCAAAGATTGCATTATCATCCAACTGATACTTTCATTCCAGAAAATCGACCTATTTAGAAAAATTGGCAGTTTTGAAAAAAGGTATATTTTGGTTACAGATCTAAATGGATTCCACTTTGTATTTCTTTAATTTGTGATAATTCCTTCTTCTTATAAATGCAAATACTTAATTGCTTTAACAGTGAAAATCGATATCTTTGAAAATTCAATATTTTGTTTAGTTATTCTCTAAAATTATGGGGGAATAACAAATCTTCAGATCAATGGAATTATTTATCATCTGATTAAAAAAAGTATATATAGAAGTTTATTAAAGGTGAAATATTATTTTTTATTGCAATTTGTGGTGTGCTGAGAACCTCAACAAGGATGGGAGATGAAAAATGCTTGTTCATTGCGGCCTAGACACGAGACACCTCCTCCACTGCTACATTTCTGCTCTTGACATCACCTGAAAACATTTTTGAACCTTCTAATATCGATTATCAGAATAGTTTTCCAACATTCTGTGTAATAGTATTCGGCATGGTTTCTTTGAAATTCACTCTCAATCAAAGGATATTTCCTATACAACACATTTCTACCGAGAAATGCAGAAAAGTTTAAAAAAAATGCTAGTTTTAGTTTCATGGTGTGCAAACCAGACAGGCATACAATTCAGAAGCAAGAGAAGCAGTTTCTGGTGCCAGCTAATTTATCATGTACATCTTGATAAATCAAAATGCTCTAAAAACACTGGTATGAAGAAAATTACAACCCATGACCTTCACAAGGTTCAGAATGTTTTGAGAAGATATCAAGAGTAACTCCAGAGCATTGGAGGGTTCTCGTGCTCAAGACAAAGTAAATAAGCGTTTACAATCTCAATGGCCTCGTCCAACTCTTGGCAGATTGTGAAGAATGGTCAGTAAAAGGCCCTGGGGAGCCCTCTTCCTGCCAGTAATAAAATAGCCATTACTTTTGAAGCTGATATTGAATGTTGAATGCTGGGGAGAGCAATTGGGTCAAAATTTAAATTCATTTAAAAAAAGGTTTCTGTAACAGTAATTATTCATCTCTTAAAAACAGTTTAGAAAGGATACCATATTTACCATAATAGTTTCAAAGTCAAATTACAGAAAATTTGAATAGTTAACTTTAATTCTGACATAGAAGCATATTTCTAATTTGTTTTGATATTGCTCGTTTGTTCAATATTCATAAAAATTTTCTTCAAAGAGTGAGAAAAGTTAATGAAGAAAATGAAGTTGTATATGCTAGGTTCACAGTGAAATCAATATGTATCTGAGGTCAAAAAAGTAAATCTCTAATACTGTCTTTCATGTTTCTGATTGAGTTATTCTCTTAATAAAGAATGAAAACCAGCCAACGTACACTTTTTTTTGAATAGTCACACAAATCAATGCACAAAATTGCTGTATTTTGTAAATCACACTCTGAACATTGTCTCTTGATAAAAGCCTTCATGGAGCAAGATTAACCTAAGGAAGACATGAACTGCATGAGGAAAAGTCCATACTCCATCAAGGCCAATGCTTACAATCAAAGACACCGTGGGCACAGCTAACGAAAATTGTGCAAAAGGAGACTGACATTTAACATTTGTATGGCATTTTGAGCACTTCCTTTGCACCCCAAACCCAAACTCATCCACATAATATTTCACACAGCACATTGTGTAAAGAGGAAAACAGTATGTGAATAGTTGAAAAGTAAACTTTATCCTATTTATGCAAAAAGAAAACACCACAAATGTACTCAAACAAAAATAACTAAAATGAAACCCCCAACTGTGTACACATCTCAAGAAAGGAACATGGTAAATGTAGATACCAGTTAATGACTAGTTACCCGATTGCTTCTTCAGTCTAACAAGGTCACACTAACTTCATCTTGCAAAACTCTCATTTAAAAATGTCACAAAACCATTGTTTTTATCAAAAGTTTTCTGACAAATGCATTTGTTCTTAAAATCTTCTTTCAGAACACTAGACTTACAAAATGTTTCACTCACAGAAGCTACAGTCCTTGTTTTCAGCATTTTCTACAAAAAACACACCAATTCAACCCAAGATATACCCTAAAAACTTGCTCCAAAACTAATTCATTACACTTAGTGAGCTCTTTTGTAAACTATATCAAATACTGCTGCAAAGTTAAACTTAGTTAAAATAAAGTTTAAAAAAATACAATTATTGCAATTACAAAATAATTTTCTAATCCATACAATTCATTCATTTATGGAAACAACAATTTTGTTTCAGGTATTTTCTCAACTGACTATTCTCAAACTTATCACAAAAAAACAGTCATCACATCAAACTGTCACACTCCTAATTAAAAACACAACTTGCCAAAACAAGGTGCTGAAGAGAACTGCAGTTATGTACTGTAAGGAAGGTTTCCAAAACTGCAGAATTACAATGTGTCTGATTTGTAGATAATGGCAGTAAAACTAAAAAAGTTTTTATGATTGACAAAATTACATTAAAAAACTTTAATATTGTATTATAGATGCAATATCTGGGGGAAAAAATAAATTATTGGAATTAATTTGATCTCAGAGCAGTCTGAGAATTAAGATCTGATTAGTATTTTAATGAAACTTGTCTGTGGTTTACAGGTACTACTAATTGTAATGCATCAGTAGTTCTGCAAAGTCACAATATACTTCTTAGTGGTGTAACTTTCTCAAGAGAAGAGAAGCAGTTTCATAAAATGATCACGTAAGTGGCATCAGTATGGCATGCACAAAAATGTCAAATAAGTACTACCATTCAATCTCACCACAATCCAACTATGAACAGCAGGCAAATGTACACAAACATATGCCAGTTTCTCTAAGAATACGACTGAATATGTTTGATAACACTGACTATACAAAAGGCTTCTCATCAATTTTGCAAAGCTCAATTAAGGATCAAGTGCCACGTACCTCAAAACACTCAACCAAGTTAACACATTAAGGATCCATAACAAGTTTCTAGGTACGAATATTGGGAAAGAAGGTTGGCAACTTTACAGTGTACCTGGCAAGACTTCTTAGTCTTCTGGGTATAACTTTCTATTTTCTTATATTGCAAATATTGAATCGTGTTTGTTTTGAGGAATGTTTGCAAGAAGAGCGGGGTTCAGTTTTGCTATTTGGCAGTGTTTCCACAATAAAGTACGCCAGTAATGATAGTTTTGAGCATCAATCACTCTTCATATGGGAAAGCATATTTTTTAGTCGATTAATACTGAAAACCCATCAGTTTATTCATGTCAAAACTGTAAGACAATGAATAAAAGTATTCATAAGGCAAGAAAGTAAAAATGGGGATAGTGTAACTACGAATGACAAAAAACTTTCTCTTAAAACATAGTTGAATAATGACCTGTGTTTCAATGCATTGCAATATATCAAAACTTTTTACCAGAGTTAATTCAAAAAATATTCCACAGAATCCATTCCAAGAATTGAAAATCTTTACCTATATTTCAATCATTAAACATTTTCAAGAGATCATCATTAAACATTCCTTGAGAATTAGTTCCGACTTAACTCACCAGTTTTCAAACTAGAAATACGTCAGGCTGTATTTTAAATATCAACTGTAAATCTACATTTAACCACTTGATTTTCTGTTATCTTTTGCATCTTCTGGCCTTAACTCGTTCACTGTTCTGTGAGCTATATGTGGTTCACAAAACGTAACACTCAATGGTTTTACTATGTTTGTAAAGCATGCATACGTCACAGACATTTACAACTCCTTTGGCAATTACTTCCTCGGAACTCCCTCTACACAGATTTTGGTTTGGATTTGCTAGGATGGTCATAGACTTGAGAAAAACACTGGGATATGGAAAAAAGAAGGAGAGGAAAAAAAAACAACACTTTTTTGTTGACAATATTACATGAAAACTTTCTGATAGGAATATTTGGACATGCAGAGATATTTGAAGGTTTTCATCAGGACAAGGAACTTAAGAAAAACAATTGCTATCAAAACACAGATTAGCAATTATACGAGGCAGAAGCAAAAGCACTTGTATTATATTATTTCAAATGCAAAAATATATGCTATATTTCTGCATTTTAAATAATGGAATTCTGAATTCGGAAAAATGTATGTATTGTACATTTAGGATTTATTTTTATATTATATGGATGATAAGGAGTCTTTTTGTTTCCAAAGTAGTTTTGGTCCCAATTACCTATGATTATTATAAGTCTACTGTTCCTGCAGTTTTGAATTTTCATATACATTACATTGCATTAGAAGAAAAATCATTATTATTTGGAACATTGAACTGCCTGAGGGGACACAAAGTAAATTCCAATAGAAAAAACAAATACCTGTTAAAACTATATACAACTGCTAGAGTTCAAAATAATATAAATAAGCAACAACAAAGAATTTAATTCAGAAACATCAAATCATCTTATCACAAGGTTCTTAAAACAGGCTTTCCTGTCAAACTTTTATGTTGTAATTAGTATGAACATTTTCATGCTGCATTTCTCTTCAAAAATAATTATAAGAATTGAATTTTTAGTAATTATTTTGGATTAGCATTAGCCAAAGCACCCTACACTGTATTCCAAGTATTTATCTATCTCAACCATCTATTAGATAGAATAGAAAAGAAATGAGCTTTATGTACAGTGTACAACTGAAGCAATTTTTTTTACATCTCTAGATCTTACCCCTCTCCCTTTCCTGTCATTCCCTGCCTCACACTGTCCTGCACTGACCTGAAGCATGCTCGGATGCACACTAATCAAACAAGTACTTGGGTCAAATTTGAGAACATTGGAGGCACAACATTTTTTGGGGAACATATTCTATATAAATAAATTCCATTCAAGGACAATAAAGTTTTATTCATACCCCACAATAAAACTTATCTCCAGCTTCATTGGTGTGTACCACTCTAATGGGAATGTACTATTCTACAATGGCATACACACTCCAAAATTAGAATTTATGAAATAAGCTTGTGGAAATAAATTTTGGCAAAAGAGGAGGACCTAGATTATGCAATTTTCACCCACACAAATTTCACTCCCAGAGACAATGATCATCTCCAAAATAAAGATGTCAAAGGCTTGGATTAAGATAATCACTCTCCTTTTAACATAAACCATACTCCTTTAAACATTTCCAATCTTTAGAAAAACTTTCCCACAGCCTTAAGTTATGGAAATGTAAACATTTTTTAGTATGATTAATTTTTTCCAGTTTTTCTTGCTTTATGCAATATTTATTTTCTTTGAGAGCCAGGAATTGGTAGACAACTATTTTTGGAACCTTTATTCCATATAATTTCTGGCCTTTTAAAATTATTTGGGGGGAAAAAAAAAAAGCCACTAATGAAGGTTGTGCTTTACATCAGGATTACAGAGGACCTTCATTCCTCACAGTCATGCAATATCACTAATACTCGTTGAAATAAATATAAAATATTTCAAGCAACTGGTTGACTTTAAAGGTTTTAACCATGGAATTTAATAAAAATTTAAATTCCAGAATCAACAGAACAGCAAACCTCACACCTCTTCATTTCCCTCTCAAGAGAAGTAGTTTCCATTTCTAAATTTTGTTCGGAATTTCCTTCGAGTTAACAAGAGTCAAGACATATCTGAAGTAATTTAATACAATTGCATTGCTCAGCACAATTAAGTCATTTGCAAGTTCAATTTAAATAAATAATACAAATCCAGAAACTTGTGGAAACCAGTAGAAGCATTAGGAAAAGATTATGAATGTTATGGGACATTCAACTATATTGGCTAAAGAGTATTGGAACTAGGACAGAACTGCTCTAATGCATGGGAAAGTGATGAGAAACTGTATCTTCCTAGGTTGAGTGCCTTTAGAGGTATATGGATGGTCACGTCACTAGGTTCAACCTATCAAATGTTTTGAGCTACCACATTTTCACAAACAAAAAATATCTACACTTTTCACGCTTTTTTTACATAATTATCATTTCTTCTTCATTCTATTATTAATATTATTATTATTATTATTATTATTATTATTATTCAGGCACTCTTCATGGTCTGTAATATCATTTCTCAAATTGATGCAAACCCTCTCATTTATCAATCTTTGAAATATTATCACATTAGATATACGTCAAACTTGCTGACTAATCATGCTTTTCTATTATTGATGACATTTATCAGAGATTGATGTAAAGACGCTGTTCATGTAACTTTCCTGAGAATGACAAAATTTCAAGGTCTACAACCTGTTTTTCAAAGGTATATGTCTAAACATTGAGGATAACAAATTTCACTATATTTCACTCTTCAGCACCTTTAGGTTTGGGTGATTCTAACTTTCCATATATTCAACACTGGAACAATGCAAATAACAATAAGACAACCACTTATTCCAAGACATCAGAATGGAATCATGATAGCTAGATAACTGTTTAATTTTTTCAATCGCAGGAACCTATGAAAAGGAAAAAAAATCCTAGAGAAAATACTTTTACAGGAATCTCTTCTCAAAATATTAACAAACCTTCCATTGCTACTTTTATTAATGCTATCATATTTTGACAAATTCATTTGACTCATCCCTGCAGTTGATGCCATCATATTTTGACAAATTAATAACAATGAAGCTGAGTAATAAATTTCCACATCAGAAGAAATATTCTACAAACTTAACTTGAAATTCATAGTAAAGCATAACTGAATTTTCAAGAGAAATAATGATTATTTACTTCACAGAATAAAATCAATACTCCAGTTCTTTTAAATGATTTTGACAATTAAATGTAAAGTAATACAGCTTAAAAGTACTTTACAATTAAATGTAAAGTAATACAGCTTAAAACACATGGTGTTTAAAGCAAGAAAATGTATGTATTATTAAGCACACAATCTTCACATTTCTTCTGTTATGCAGATATTAAAGCAAAATTATAAAGAGCTCAAGTATCCACATTTTTTTTCATCACAAATTAAAAAAAAATTACATAAAAATCTCATATAATGGACAAAACATACAATGTACAGTTTAAAAATCTAAAAAAATCATTACTAGAAAATTGAAAGTGTGCATGAAATACTAAGTACAAATTGAAGCAAAATGTATCAGAACAAATCAAATTTGATTACACATTTTGGGGTATTATTGTAATACTGTTTTCTTTTGGCTTTATTTTAACAAATCCTTGGAAGGAATCACATGGCTGAACACCTACTATGTAACTTTCCATATTTCTTAAGCAGAACAAGTTAACAAAAAAGTTTTGTTCAGATCTGCATTCCCCGCAGAGGAACGGTTTGATATCCTGAAAGAGCCACTCAAAGGAGATCCAAGCAGCCAACCCTCCTAAGGTACATAGCAAATTAATATTGTGCTGCTTTTCACTCTGACCCACAGCAGCTGTGCCCGACGGTGTACTAATGCCCATGCAGTGTCTTATATTTCTTTGTCCAGTGGAAGCGATGTCTAGTGGAATTGGAGCACATAATCCAAAGATAATAAATAAACACAACACAACACCAACTCGAAAGGAACACTGGCTGAACCTGAACATCTTGCTATCTACGGCGCTCTCCTTTCTGTGTTCTACGCTTCTCCTTCTTCTCTTGTTGCATTTGTTTTTGCTTCTCTCTGCAGCAGAGATAGACATTAAGCAGCACCACACATTAAACATTGAAAGAACAGTCATTAAATGAATTAAACTAAAATAAAGTACAAAAGCATTGAAAACAACAAAAGAAGTAAATTCTTTGTGAGAAACGTGATAAAATGTATAATTTTTCTCATTCATATTTGACATGGAATTATTATATTGAAATATATTACAAAAAACTAGATGTATTCACATGAGACATTCCAAACAGCTGCACATAATAACATATTTACTTTCTCTAGTGAAATCAAAATCTGTCTTAAGGAGAAAAATTATAACAACCGCTTTTCTCCAACTTTTTAATTTCCATTTTTTTTACAAACATACCGGTCTTCTTTATCTTTTTCTTTTTTACGTTGGCTTTCTAGCTTGGCCTTCTCTCGCTTTTCCTTCTCTGCTTGTGCTACCACTGCTGCATTTGTGTTGCGTGCCAAACCGCTCTCCTTTTCTTTACTGTCACCTTCAGCAGGTTCCTCTTCTTCCTGGTCAGACATCTGAAACATTATTGATTGATTAATTGATTGATTGACTTAACTCGTAAAGGGTTTGTGAATTGCAGTGTTCATTTGCTCAAATGCAAAATGATTTCAAAACAAACTTCACTGAGCCATGGCAGTTGACAAGTTTGAGTTGGAACTCAAAAGTTAATTTAAATCAAAGGCCAGGTGGTGTATTAGGTTAGGTCTGCAGACACAGGAAAACATCCCAGAGGAAAACAATGCCCAGAGGAATTTGACAAATGAATATCTTTTGATGAAGGTGAAAGATGCTTCAGACTTCTAAAACTGGCTTTCTTAAAAAAGAAGTTGCATCCTTTTCACAACACTTCTCTCAGGTTTAGGTCACCCATCCAGGAACCCACACTATCTTGGGTTCCTTAACTTCCATGACTTCATGGAGCTTAGTTAAGCCATTCAACTAATGATGCCAGTCTAACTCAACGCTTTGTGAACTTGTCAACGATGTAATTTCTACCTTGCAGCTTTATGGCAAACTCATCAATTTTGAAGGAAAGGTTTAAATATTTACACTGCATGAATGCGGAAGTAATGTCCTATAAATTAATCTATTCAGTGTCTTACACAAAAGGTAGAAAATTATGTCAAAGAAATGATAAAATCTTAGTGCGATAATTTTAAAAATGTAGGAGTTATCAACCCTGACAATTGTCAACACAGAGAAAAAAAGAAGGCACAGAATCTCGGGGGTCAATGTAATGATGGATATTAAGAAACACAGTTTAGTGTCTGCTTCAGAGCACATTGGCAATGCCGCAAATGGTGGGTCAACGTTGTTTACCACACAGCGTGGACACTTGACCATTGTGGAATGTGCAGACTACAAAACCTCTACAGAAATTCGATATATACAGTAAGAAACAAATAGATTAAGCCAACCATTTATCATCACTCTAAATTTTAATACGTATGGATACATTTAGTGAAGATTACTAAACAAATAGTTTTCAATTCATAACTGGCTTTACTAAAAGTTGCTTAGCAAGACTTTTAAGCAAAAAAAAAATGAAAGGGAAGATTTTCTTATGGCCTATGTAAGCCTATGGCTCTTCCGATCAGAATCTAGTTTTGAGTATCTTGTGTCCAACATTGAGCCTCTTGCATTTTTCATATTATTTTTTCTCTCCCTATCACTCCAATATTTTCTCATTTTCACTTCACTGACACTGGGGGCACACACTTTCCAGGGGCGGGGGGGGGGGCACCTCTGTGGACTGCCCCGCGCTGCTTATACTCAGACGGCGCCAGGTGTACATTGCCAGCGTGCATGTAGTAGCGCGCCTCAATGATTATTCTTTCTCTTCAGGCTTTCAGCTTGCGGCAGTCTGCAACTTTCATTTGTGAGGCGTCACTACCCGCACGCCATTTTCCCAGTGCACTCACAAGAAACGGGAGCACTTCGGCGCTCTGGTAACCGACGGTAATGAGGTGGGCCGGGTTGCTTCGTGTTTTTGGCGCTTGTCTTCTAACTTGCTGTTAAGTTTGCCCTCTCGTGCGTCCGACGCCGTGGCCTCCACCACGAGTGCCATTCTCCCCTGCGCGAGTACGAAGTCGGCGTTTGCTGCCCACCACTGCCTGATTCTCTCGGAGCACCTGCCACCCCGCCGCAATGGCAGTCTCTTGTCAACGGTCCCGATGTTATGTCGGGCCTTCCATAGCGGCAACAGGTAGCGGCACTCCGTGGTAACGTGACCAATGTTCTCGGCTGCTTGTTGCCCGTTGCTCCACCTACATTTCATTCCACAATTTTTGGTCATGTTACTTGGACAGTTGTTGAGGGCTGTGGAGGAATTGATCGTGGCCGGAAATAGGAATTTGTAGGTGGGAATTTTCACGCTCCGGCCACACAGCAGGGAGGAAGTAGAAGTTTCCTTCCCCAATCCTTTAAGAGCGCTTGCGTAGAGGCCGCGGGCGTCACCAACGATGACCGGTCCTTGGCGCCCAGAGTCACAGTGTCCTCCCTTCCATTTCCCTCCCCCATGTCGACTCTCCGTTGGCTGACGGCTGCAGGCATCGACGGGGTCCTCCTGCGGGGGGGGAGGGCGTCGCCGGCTCCGGTGGTGCTGCAGCTCGGTGGTGACGTGTGGGAGCTGGAGGTGATCCCTCTCGCTCCGGCGGCTGGCGATTGCTCCAGGCCGGCGGTAGAGGGGGCGGCGGGGACCGCTACTTCTCGCGCCCTGCAGGGCCCAGCGGGGGCGTCGCCCTGTCGTACGCGCGGAGGGGGAAGGTGCGGGAGAAGGCAATGCTAGGTTCTGTGGAACTCCATTTTATCTTTAGCTTCTACGAGGCCTACCTGGCCAATGACCAAAAGTGAGTGGCCCGTAAGAGCGCATAGCATGTTCATAATTCAAATAGCGAGTAAGGGAGGGATTGCCGGCCTCGCCCTCCATGCAATGCGGTGTCTCTCGTGTTTCGATCTCGAATAGTCGACTGCCCAGAAGCCTGCCTCCGCGTCTTCTCTGTGGCCGTGTATGAATGATGGCGAGGCGCGCGCGGAAGTGAGAGGAATTCTTTCACATTAGGACCGTATTGCGGTATCCAGTGTCTCATTCCACTGTCAAAATTTACTTAAAAAAATGTTGGGGCCGTTTGAAAAAAAAATGGTTTAAACGAAATTAAACATTTCCTATATTTCAAGGAACAATTATGTGAAAAGTACATTTTCGAAAAATTGTACATGACCTTATTTCAAAATCTATCTTAGGGAACAGATTCCATTAAAGGAAAAAAAAATATTATCTTTAATTTTTTGTATCAACACTGGGAAAAAAATATGAGCTTTTGCCATTTTCGAAACAATCAGGGCTTTCAATGTACATGAGACCTGCACCATTCACTTAAACGTCACTATCCAACAACAAAATTTAATCAAATATCCAAGCCATTTTTTTGAAATTTTGGAAAATGTCCCAGAGGCTCCACGTAAAATACCCCGAAAATAAAATATCGGGTTCAAATTCAAGAGGCCGCGACATCAGCCAGATCGATTGTGAAATAACATGCATCGGCTGAACGGTTTAGCTGCTAGCGTTGACAGACGGACTTTTTACTGTCAATCGATTTTTCGGTACCAAGGACTCACAAACAACATGGATTCTGGCTACATCACGCGTTAGATAATTGCTTTATCCCCTTTTTCGTTACCAGGGCCCAGCAATCGACATCTACTACATAGAAATTATTAAACTATTACAATAATCCCTCAACATTCACAAGAGTTAGGTTCCCCTAAAACCTCGCGAATGTTAAATCCGCGATGTTGAGTCTATATTTTAATGAAAAAAGTGGGTTAAGTTCCTGGATATCGATAATCTGTTTAAAAAGAAAGAAATAATATGACAATTGCAGAAGAACTGAGTAAGTGCTACTAAAACAATTCACAATTAACATCCCAAAGAGAAGAAACAAAACGATATTGGAAACTAATTTCAAAGTTGAAAGTGATTGAATATAGGATTTGGTTATTTTTTTGGTTAATCACCCTCCTCGTTGTTCTAATATCCAAAAATGGAATAGTCGCTGCTTCTAATTTCTCTCTTAAATTTCGAAGATATTTCCATGTTCAGATCACATTCGAATGCCCTTTCCACCAGAGCTTGAAGTTTTAGAAGGTCAATAACAGCTTTGACATTGAAACTGGTCCAGAACGCAGTTTCGCTACTACGCAGTTTCGTTACTTCACTACGTTGAGGTTTTCTTTGCAGAGCCAAAACCCTTACCTCCAATTTCACGCAACTGAATTGAATTATTTTCCAATAGTATTATTCTATAAATGTGAATTGACATTCCAACTTTCATATTTTTGCAGAACGTGATACTTTGAGCTCCAGTGTCTGTCAAGTTCGATTTCCAGATAACGCTGATAAAGGGAATAAAATGTGCTAGCTTTAAAAAAAAGTACGACCAAAGACGCACTCGCGAATGTTAAAACTGGTAGCTTTTCTCTAATCGCGAATGTTCGGAACTCGCGAATAGCGAATTCGCGGATGTCGAGGGATTACTGTATTGTTGTTATTAGCCAACTGAGATCCCAATAAGGGCAAGGGCCTCCTGCCCTTTTGCAGGGAATGCTGAATGAAGTGATAGGGTGATGATGAGGGGTGAAAGGACTAAGATGTTGGGATCAGTTCCAGCAATGGCTAGAAGTCGAAAAAAATCCAGAAGAGAGGGGATGGAAAAGAACTAAACAAGTCCTTGCGTGGAATAGCCTGGGCTTTCAAACGAAAAGATGCGTCAATGAACGTGAACTGCTTCGGTTTCGAAAATATTAATTTTCCTTTTTACCTTGTAAAGTACCAACTTTGGCAATTCTGAAAAGCTAGCCGAGACCAAAGGAAATAGAAAACTAATACGGGAAGTCTGTGCCATTCTGTAGCACCACTAGTTAAGAAATACCATGCACACTGTAATTTGTGTTGTTTTTGAAGGTCTCGTGTACAAAATTTCATTATGCTCAGAATTAAAAAAACAACCAACAACTTCATATAAGACTAGGAAAACCCAGCAGACGTTGTTCTGCCCTTCATCTCCCTCTTCCCCCCCCCCTTTCTCCCTGTCTCTCCGTCCCTCACGCTCTCCCTGTGTGTCTGTCTCTGCCGCTCTGCCCCTCTCATTCACATTTACTTGCAGATTTTGCACGTCTCTGAGTAGGTGAGGTAATATCGGGATGCGCCGGACTAACAAAAATGTAATATAATGTTCAGGAAGTGTTAATTCTGTAGATTAGGTTGTGAGAAACGTTTCTTTGAGACCTTCGGCCGCAAAAAGACCCTAGAACGCCTCATTTAGGAGTTATTTAACGATGTAGATTTAAAATGCCGCTGAATGTGTTGAGTTGTGACGTGAATATTTTGTTTTGTTCTACAGCGCCATGTAGTGGAGTTACAACAGAATTAACAACACAAACCTTCAAGGTGAAAACACGTAAAAGTGCCAACTTTCATGGAGATCGGTCCAACGGTGTCGGAGTTTTGTTCTTTATACACACACACACAGATTTATTTATATATATATATATATATACACACACACACACACACACACACACACACACACACACACACACACACACACACACACACACACACACCAACCTCCAGTTTTACAAATGTAGAAGCAGATAAAATAATTTGAGAAAAATGGTGCACGTTATGCGAGATAAAATAGTATTTTAATCAAAACCGCATAGATATCGGTTTACTAGTATCAGAAATCAATCCAGATTGAAAAAAATGATAAAACTTAATTGGTTTTTATATAATTTAAATACTTATGTGAAGCCATAAAATTAAGTAATTTTGAAATCTCAGACTCCCGTTTAATTCATCGGATTTCGAGGGCGAGTGGGGAGAGAGGTGTCCAGCAGCGTCTGCTCGTCTGCTCCCCACGAGAGCGCGAAGGGTGTGCGTCTGCCCTGTCATCTGCGGATGGGGTTACAAGTCAGGCAAGCTCAAGGAATCTAATTGTGTCAACAAGCCGGTGTCAATCTCCAGGACATTATAGATATGGTAAATTCTGCGAAGTATTTAACATTGGAAATGTATGAAAAGAAACTTCACACTCACGTAGCGAATTTGAAAGAACTGAAAGGGAAGTCACAGGGCATTCCGTTCACAAACGAAGGAAACAAGTTCGTCTATGTCCTTGTCCAATGGTACTAAGTCCATTTGAGAGCGATCGACAGCGTCTGACGCAGTGCGTTCTAGTGACAGAATATCATGTAAACGGTCGTATTCTCCTGTTTGCGAATTCCACAGAACAGGATCCACTCCGACCGTACCCAACGTAAGCAAAGCGCATCGCTTTATTTTACTACTTTGCGGATATACTAAACAGTGCGAGAGTTTAATTTCGAAATTCTCCCAAAAATTCCGTGATCAGATCGCGTATAAAACACGCGCAATTAGCATTCTGGATATCGCGTGGGTCGCTCAGTACTAAATAATTCAAATAAACCTTCGAGCAGTCTCGGCGCACAAAACAAATTGGAATGACTTCCAGAATTTGAAGCTAGATAGCTATGAGAATATAGGACCTTTTCCGAATAAGCGACCTTTCTGATTCCGCAAAACGTGTATACACGTGAACGTTGAGGTTGGAAAGCACTTTCGATTTAATAGGTACAATTCTGAGGTGCAATTTTTGTCTCCTAGTATCTCGCACGTCCGTCTAAAGATTTCCAGGCCTTTGTAACAGGCCAATTAACGAACGGAGAATTACTATCCTTCCTGTTCGTTGAACCGGGGTGTGAACAAAACGGCAACCTTTCCTCGCCTTTTCCTTCAGCGGATAGGAAGCCATCTCTTTAAAGTCACCTGATTGTTCTCATAGCGGTCTAGTAGTTTCCGGGCGAGTGCGATAGGTTATCACCGTTGCAACCAATCAACTATCAGCAATTCCCTGATCAGTCGGGACAAGTTTCTTCATCTGGACCACGGTCGATTTAGAAGTCTGTCCACGCTCGCGGAATCAAGTCCCACGTCGAGTATGCCCTTTTCTGATGCAAAACAAAAATTTGCCAAAAATTTTCAAGTTAGATTTTAAGGATACCCAATAATATAATAGTTCCTCTGCGCCCTCCATCACCCCATTTCCCTGGCTGAAGACCTAGCCGTCACACGTAGCTCTCAAAAATATTTCTGTACTTCGCAAGCAAACTATACTACGTCCAACTTTTGCATTTTTCATGCATTTCAATGCTACTACGCGCTTTCTGCTCTTTCTTGTGCTATAGAGCATGTCCAAAAACCTGTTACTGGATCCATT
Source organism: Acheta domesticus (assembly GCA_031308135.1). Classification (NCBI taxonomy): domain Eukaryota; kingdom Metazoa; phylum Arthropoda; class Insecta; order Orthoptera; family Gryllidae; genus Acheta; species Acheta domesticus. The sequence continues at coordinate 4,807,623 of JAHLJT010004567.1, read as the reverse complement.
ATTAACCCATACAGGAAAAAGAGCAGAAAGCACACAGTAGCATTCTGTCCAAACACGAAACACGCAAAAATCCGACATAGTGTAGTTTGCTTCCCAGGTATAGATTTAGAAAATCAGTTGTATCCTTTTCACCCCAAAACGTGCCCATGTTTTATTGGATTTCTTTGTTGTGCGCATGTTTTAATGTCCTTTACCTTCAAAGTTTTCATTATTTCGGCATAATTTAGCGCCTCTAAAACGTGTTTCAAGCTTTAACCCAAAAATATGCATTGGCCACAAACTCCAAACCGAGCGCCCATTCTCCTAGTTGAAGATCTGCCGCTTCACGTGGCTCTCCAAACACATTTAGAAAATTAGTTGTCCTCCTCGTTCTTAAACTTGCCCAGGTTTTAATGGAGTTCAACCGTGCCTGTACCTTCCGAGTTTTCATTCTTTTGGCATAATTTAGCGCCTCTAAAACGTTTCACTTTCTCATTCCAACGCCCGCTCCCTTGCCACCAAGCGCTGTATCTCCCGTCATCTGTCCTCCAGCAATAGGAGTTTTGGCGCCATGCCGAAGGTAAAGGCACTAATCGTCACGTGACGGACCTTGAGGTCATAACGTCTTACCTTAGACCTAAGGGATCACCATATACCTTCATAAATAAAGCACGCTTCTAAGAGTCTCTACGGTCATCATACAAAAGGCAAAATGGTCGCCTAAAAACGGGAAAGGTTGCATTTTTCCAACGCTGAGAAACTGATTCTCGTATGTAGGGTAGTTACAATTATTCCTTATTCCAATTACAATTATTCCAACTCAACAACGCTGTTATGAATTAACGGGAAACATTGGAGATACGACAGGAAAGAAATTCGCGAAGAAGTTCAAATCATATCTGCGGGTTAGGTTATGTCTTCTGCTCATAACGAACGCTGTTTTAAGTTTCTTCCTACATTCTCAAGAAAAGCCGATTCAAAATTCCAGACTGCATACTCATCGCGGAGGACCACAAAATCTAAAACTACGTGCACAATGTAGATTTGTTGCACTCTTGGCTCGTATCGTGGTTGAAATGTCATACCACTACTCTACACTCTTGGATATATTATGCAACTTCTCTGTTCAACGTTTCAAATGTTTCTTTTGTCATAATGCACAGCGCAATTACGCTATTTGCTAAAACTCTTGGGAACGTTGTTCATTACGACCGAATAAAGTCTTTAGTCACGTGGTCAATAGAGTTTAAGGATGTCTCCTAACGCCAAACGCTAAAATTTCTACGAGACCCTTCCATTTTCTTTCTAATTTCAACTATTTTCAATCAACCGGTTCACGGAAATGATGCGTAATATGCTCGGTGTGCTCCTATGCTACACCCACAAATATTTGTCGTATCTCTGCACCTAAGTACGCCACGCCAAATAACTTCCTGCCATACCAGTATTGACAAAGTAGATATGGCCAAACTTACATGCTGTAGTTTGCTTGGAACCGCACGGCTGTCCGTTGCACTGGTGGCAGCCTCGTCCCGTCCCGTCCTTCCTGTCCTTCAGGCTCATCCGCCTTGATGCGGACGCCTGCTGATGTGGAGCACACACTGACGTGCGCGCTGATTGGCTGTGCTAGGGCACTCGCACTTCGACGCTGCCAACCGTGGCTTGTGTCGCCCGTGCCCCACGTCCAGTCACGTCTTCCGTCAGCACCATCCAGCTGAAGCGTGTTCGGTCCGCACGGCTCCGCCTCAATCTCTTCGGATCCTTCCGGTCCCCGAGAGCTATTGGCGTCACTGGTCATCGATTGCCCTTTTCGTCCTTCGGAGTCCCGAAGGCGCCAGTCGTTTCCGTTTGGATAGCAAACTCGCCGGGACTTCCAAATTCCACCGCTGCCACCAGTTTTAATGTAGCCTGTTGTGACGTATGATTATTTCCACAGATAAGTCGGCGTATGTACAAGTGATTTATTTAGATACATACACTTCCAAAGCATCTAGAATAACCATACGTTTCTCCCTGCCCCCACTGGCACCTGCGAGTCAGAATCCCCTCCTCCGCGCTGCCCTCTAAGGCAATTTCTCACCCGGCACCGCCCCTTCAGGGGCTGCGCCTAAACCCCGTAGCTATTGAAACAAGGCTGCCGCCTCTTGAAGACCTCGCTCGTCGCTCGCTCCTGCCAAGTCCCGTTATCGTCCACTTCGCAGAGAAAAACACGTCAGCGCTCCGTGAGTGCTGCAGGGGCGGAATGATCTACTGGCCCGAATCCCAGTCGGAGGGAACTCAATCGGATTGCAACCTGGAAATTACAAGACGGCAAAGTTTCTGTTCTACATACTTTCATGAACGAATAAACCACTGGAGTTATCTAAAGTGATAGTACCTCCAAACACTCGCAATCTTCATCTCATTACTTAACTTCCTGAACTACGACAGAAAGCTAATGGTTAAACAAGTTTTGCAGTGAAAAAACGAGTAAAATATTTATTGGAACCTATGAAAGATGGCTCAAACGAGACATTGATGCTTCATTAATAGATCGATCTCTTCATGACTATCAGTTCAACTGTTTCACCAAACTTCACGGTTCATCGGTTTCACAGCAATTTTCAGAACAGAAAATTAAAATATTCTTGGCTTGTTTGCAAGTGACCAGACAGACTGGAATGTTTTCTTGTTCAATATCCAACAACAGACTTTAGTTTTTTCTATCAAATCTTCGACTTAATAATTGTGACGATCCTCAAGAGAGAGAGCAAAAATGTAACTGCTGCTATTTCATTATTTTCAAGAAATTCATGCAAATTCACAAGCCTGCCTATCACTCATCTCTTCTACGTCCCTGGCGAGGCATTCGACAGATGCAACTAAGAAAATGCAAAATATTAAATTATAAATATAACGAAGAATTCAGCAATTAGTCATAGAAAAATAAGTTTTAACGTAATTTGTAACTAGTGGTGTTACAGACTGGCACAGACTTTATCGTACTTTTTAGTTTCCTAATTTCTTTGATCCGGTCTAGATTTACGATCTTCCCAACCTCTTGCCGGAGCTGTTAACTATCGCCGCCACAAGTATATTTTTTAATTCAATTTTTTTGAGTTCTTAAGGCTAGAAACAATATTACTTTAAGATTATAAAAGACGAGGAAAACATCGTTCTATGTGGAAATTTTCGTTGAAAAATCTGGAGCCGTTTTTATAAAAACGTTGTTTATTGTTAATGAGAATGCGAAATTTGAAGCTCTTTTTCATATAAAACTTTTGGGTTTTCGAAAACCTTCATTGGAAGCCATTTGAAGTACTTCTACAAAAAAATGCAACAATGTATACAAATCGATGGAAATGTGCGCATTAACGGCGTGAGAGCTATTTCACAAAAATTACATTTGGGAAAGTTTTGAAACAAAAGAAATAGCGAAATGAATTATTTTCTCGTATAAGGAGTAATATACATAGTATAGAGACAGCTATGTAATGCTGCGGATAATCAATTTCGAGATTTTAACGGAAATACACGTTTTCGGGTTCCCTGATACCAAAAAAGTGTATTTTTCAAAACATCCGTCCGCCCCAGAACACCACTAGCACCTAAACCATACGCACGATTTCTTTCGAGATGGATATTCCCCGGCTCTACTCGATCCGCCGCAATTTTTAAAAACTCTTTAAAAATTGGGGTAGTTTAGATGAAGCCCCCAGGAATTTCCGAAATTTTCTCAAAAAAAACTCCAAATTTATTTTATTTTACGTCAAAAACAGTTAAAAACTGTGTGTGACGAGCTAGGGGGAGAAGTGAATTTTGTGCACGTTTTCATTATTCTTTGATCTCTATCCTAAACCATATTCTAGTCGAATTTTGAATACAGAAAAGAGCGTTTTTTTTCAAGTTTTGTTGACAAAATATTCGCTCCTATTTAATAATATATATTCAAAAGTAAATTAGCTATAAATTCGTGCCCTGAACCCTCATGTTCTTAATTAAAGAATAATACTTTTGCCGCAATAATATGGAAAACGATAATTTGAATAACTATATTTCCCACTGAAAGTCAGAAGACGTGCACAAATAATGAAGTTACATTTATGTCCAGAAGCAAAACAAGGGACCATCTCAGCATTTGCTCAAGGATCAGGGAAACTGGACGAAAAACCTGATCGAGATGGGGGCCATCAACCCAGAAACTGTGGTACAATACTTGTTAGAGGTTCTTCAGAATTATACAGTCCAAATGATAAATAATTACATTAACTTTCATTGTTAAAATTAATGCTACTTTCCTTTTTGATGCTCGGTATAGTCTCGAATTGTATAGAAACAGTTATGCAGCAGAAAAGATTTTACTTGGGACTCTTTTTTTATTTATTTTATTGATTTATGTTGGTTGTACATAGTTCAGTATAATTTCTACTTGAACATATGTTTGAAGGCTTACATGCTAACTTACATTTAAAACTTGACTAAAACTTTTGACTAATAGCATGCCCTGTTGATGGGTCAGTGCCACATGACATAGACTGGTTACTCGTTAGCGTGAAACGTTCACTGCGAGCACCAGTCTCTGTTACTTCGCACTGCGGGAACACAAACACTAGGCACTGAGTTCACTGGCAGACCGACCAAGCGCTACTGAGCGCTAGCAAGGAATGACTTGCGACTTAAACTTTTCTATCGAATTTAATCGTTTAATGTCTTTTGGCAAAGTGTTGTAGAGTAATGTACATGAATTGTATGTGAATTTTTTGAAGTGAGCTGTTGATACTGCCACCTGGTGAATATGATTACTACGTAAGTCATTTTTGACAAAAACTACTGATTCGTAAATCAAGAGACAAGGTAATGGTAAAATTCCTAGATTAATAAAGAGAGACAAGAATCACGTGGGTTGGATTTGCTTATTATTCGCACAATTCTTTTTTGTAATCTGAAAGTCTGGGAGCTATAAGATGTGTTTCCCCAGAATATTATGCCATATCTCAGGCGGGAATGAACATTGGCAAAATATACACAACGAGCTGTATGAAGGCTGACGGAATTTGAAAGAATTCTGAACGCGTAGTATAATGAACTTAATTTTGTGTTCAATTCATTTAAGTGGGCATTCCATTTGAGGTTTGACTGAATTGATAGACCTAAAAATTTTGTTACTTTAACATCAGTCAATGGCACACCGTTCATTTTCAATGGAGTACAGAATGTTTTATTTGAAATGGAAAACTGCAATGAAACAGTTTTCTTTTCATTTACTATTAATTTGTTATTACGGAACCAATTTGAAACATCTGATATTGTGCTATTTACGGTTTCTTTGTTGCAAAGAATATTTGTATCATCCGCAAAGAGAACTGTTCTTCTGTTTCGAATCGCTAAGGGCATGTCATTTACGTATAATAGGAAGAGAATAGGTCCTAAAATCGATCCTTGCGGGACTCCACGTGCAATTGGCAAAGAACCGGATAGGTGTGTACATAAAGTTCCATCATTCCAGTAAGGTATTTCTACTCTCTAAGATCGTTGTTTAAGTTACGAACATAGCCAATCTAGAGCAATACCACGGATTCCATATGAAGGTAATTTTGAAAGTAAAATATTATGATCAATGACGTCAAAAGCTTTTGAAAGAGCATACGTCCGATTTCCACGGTTAACTCAATTTTTGAAAATTGCAAATGGTTGAATTTTTCGGCGCCTTCCAACAACTATAAAATTGAAGATAGAAATTTTTCCTTCAAATGAAATTTGTTCTCCATACGGAGTTCTTTCATTAAGGCCATATATATTTTTCTGAAAATTTTAGTAGTTTTCGCGCAATATGAGCTATATTAAAAAATTACAAAAGCTCTTGCTCTCTTTTTTGTTTTTACAATTACAAAAAATGCAGTTTTTTGTCTTATATCGTTAATATATACAAGGTGTGTGAATTAATTTTGAGGGTTTTTTCTGTAAATTTAAGGCTTTATTATGAACAGCTGAATACATCTTTATGTTTCAAAGTATTGTCCATTGCTGGCCACTACTTTCTTCCATCTTTCTGATAGAATACGGATTCCGTGTCGAAAGAACAACTCATCTTTTGATGCAATCCACGAATCAATCCAATCTTTCGTACCTTCGTAAGATTGGAAGCGCTGCGTAGCCAGGCTGTGTTCCATGGATTTGAACAGGTAGTAATCAGATGGAGCAATATCTGGTGAATATGGCGGGTAGGGTAAAACATTCCATTTCAACGTTTCCAAATATTTTTTCACTCCACAAGCAACATGTGGTCGAGCGTTGTCATGTTGAAGAATCACTTTATTGTGTCTTTGCTTGAATTGCGGACGTTTTTCTTTTAATGCACGTCTCAAACACATCAGTTGTGTTCGGTAGCGTTCACCAGTGATTGTTTCATTCGGTTGAAGCAGTTCGTAATACACAACACCGAGCTGGTCCCACCAAATACAGAGCATAAGTTTTGCACCATGAATATTCGGTTTTGCCGTCGATGTCGATGCATGGCCAGGCAAACCCAATGATTTTCTCCGCTTAGGATTATCGTACCGAATCCATTTCTCATCGCCAGTGACGAGTCGATGCAAAATTCCCTTCCTGGTTTGGTGTTGAAGCAATTGTTCACAGGTGAATAATCGGCGTTCAATGTCTCTCGGCTTCAGTTCGTATGGTACCCAATTTCCTTGCTTTTGAATCATACTGAGAGCCTTTAAACGTTTAGAAACGGTTGTGCGATGAACATTCAACGATTCAGCAAGTTCATCTTGCGTTTGACATGAATCTTGGTCGAGTAATTCTTCCAATTCCGCATCTTCAAACTTTTTCGGTTGCCCTGGGCGTTCTCTGTCAACTGTATCGAAAACACCACTTTTAAAACGTCGAAACCAATACTCTCACGTTTTTATCGACGGAGAATGTTCGCCATAAGTTTCCAATAGCACTCGATGACTTTTAGCAGCACTTTTCTTCGAATTAAACAGAAAAAGTAACACTTCCCGCAAATGGTGTTTTGTTGGCTCGTACTTCGACATTTTCAGACTTGCAAACAAATGTGTTGTTTACACATCAGCCCAAAGTCACATACTAAACAGTAAAGCCTATTCATACAGCTTACACGAGAATATAGTTAGAGAAGAATCTGATGCGATATAGCACAAGTTACGCCATCTATTGTAAATCCCTCAAAACTAATTCACAAACCTTGTACTTTAGTGGCAATTTGTTCACATTATTATACTTTACATGTACTTTAAATATTTTTCATACACGCACGCACGCGCGCGCACACGCACACACACACACACACGAGCTAAACTCCGACACCGTGAGACCAATCTATGAATGTTGGCACTTCTACGTGTTTTTTCACTGAGAAGGTTTATGTGCTGTTAAATGTGTTGTAACTCCACTACAAGGCTCTGTTGATAAAAATTAAATATTTACGTCAAATGTAACCCGCAACACATTTGGTAGGATTTTGAGTCTATATTGTTAAATAACTCCTTAACGATGCGTTCTATGGCCTTAAAAACTAAAATTTTAGAAACGTTTCTCACACCGTAATCTACAGAATTAACTCTTTCTGAACATTCTATTACATTTTTGCTGATCCGGCGCTTCCCCATATTACCTCACCTGCTCAGAGACGTGCAGAATCTTCAAGTACATGTGAATGAGAGGGGCAGAGCGGCAGAGACAGACACACAGGGAGAGGGTGAGGGACGGAGAGACAGGGTGAAAGAGTGAGCGGAGGGGAAAGAGGGAGATGAAGGGCAGAACAATGTCTGACGGGTTTTCCTAGTGCCATATAAAGTTTCTCAACAGTTTTCCGTGACAACTATCTCAAAATTCCGCATTTTCAGAATTGCGCAAACGCCATTTTCTTATAAATGGCTCCAAATATTTTTCTTCAAATTCTTCGGACGGATACTGCCAATTGCACTGTTTAATATAACATATTTAATTTTGTTAATTGTACGCTAATATAATTTTTTGAAAGATCTGTCACTATTAATATGCACATTTTCAGCAATTTATAAACACTATTGTACTTGTGAGTTTAAGGGCTTCAGATGACGTCAAATGAAGTTTTTCAAAAACTCAAAACTTTTCTGCGAAAAAGTGCTTCAAATTTCGAATTTACGAATCCAAAGTTTTCAAAGAAAAGTGTCATTTAGGACGAGGTTTTACTGATGTTTATATAATATTTCTGTTCTACTATTAGGAAACAGAAAAATTAGGAAAATGTCATAAAAATGTACTTTAAGCGGCGATAGATGGCAGCTGCCAAGAGTATGTAGCAAGTACCAAAAAGTAGCCAAGACTTTCCTACTGAAATTATATGACTATCTAGAATTTGCCATGAATACTCTATTACAAATAACTTGAAATTCCATCTTAGCAATAGAAGAATAGAAGAATTACACACAATCTTATCTTTTTACATAAAATTATATCAGATAATATTCAATGCGGCTTTCTACAGCATCTTGATATTTTGGTTCCGAGAAAGGCCACTAGAAACCATCAAACTTTTTATGTCAAATGTGGGGAAGTTGAATATTTTATGAATTAATAGATTAGCTTCTGCTGCAAACAAATATTGAAAAAAATATTCAATTTTTAACATATCTCTTCACATTTTTTAAATTTTATGTAATGACCTCATTTTAATCATTAAATATTCCCAGTTGCTCTTGTTTTGCACTTAATTTACCATTATTGTTTTTCTTATTCTTATTTTTTTATTCCCTTCTACTCATCTGTACTAATATATAAACACACAAGGGCGTTGCATCACAGTACAATTATTTCTGAATGTACTAAACCAATACCGATGAAACTTGTGTGACAGCTTCCTTTCAAGGTCAGGAGTGTCATAGGCTATGATTTACAATCACAACCCTTAATATATACACAAAATAATTCCTTTTCTGGACTTTTTTCCCACCTAGCATCACATCACAGATTCAAGAATGCATCAATGTTCAATTTTTTAGCGGCGTGCCATAAGAGGATGACGACAGATTAACAATTGAGTTCATCAATGCACAGAATTGCGTATTTGTAGGATATGAGGACAGTTGATTTTACCATCAATTGTATAATCAGAAATGTTTACATTTAAGAATGATTCTGACTGATTTTTTTAAAATTTATTTATAAAAGTAACTACGATATTGATTTTAATTGCGACTAGGCATCAATGTATTATACATTGGTTTTGTTGTACATTAAGTATGATTATTATGTTTTTGTGAGTTGCATCCCTTATGAATTACTTGTTAAGCTGAAACTGTGATAGATTGGTGAATATTAGCACGGAAATGTTTTATTATAGTGGAGAAAGCTTATCTTTGGGTGGTGAAGCAATGACTATTTAAATTGATGAGAGGAACTTCGGCAAGAAGTATAATTAAAGTAAATGAGTAATGAGAAATGGAATATGTGTCAAAACTTATTTTCAATGTTGTTTAAAATAGAAACAAAAGAGATTCTTTTAGATAACCGAAAAATTTTGGTTAAACTGAGATCCACAGTTCGATTTTTGAAGAAAGATCAATTTCAAATTTTTTTTATAAATACCTGAGAAGAAACAATATATACATATATAAATTTTTAGTTTGAATTTGTTTATTATTTGCAGTTATTAAGTGAATGAAGTTTGAGGTTGGGAATCACATTTTAAAAAAGAAAAACATTTTTTAGTGAGAAAGTGAGTGAGGAAGACATTGCTTTTCCAGGTGGGAGAAAGGCAGAGAAAGGTTGAGCAAGGCAGAGCGGGGATACATTAGAATAGATACAAAAATGTTCAACGGAAGGGGGGATAGCATTTGCTGTGTAATATATTGTGATAAATAACCCAGCAAGGCAGGTTACTTCAGCTAGTTTACTATATACTACTTTAACCACACTACTTAGAGAGATGTGTACACTATATGTTGTTCATTGTTTTATCAAAAGGGATATCTCATAAATAAATAAATGATTTGCATTAACTTCAAGTAGAAATTGCATGAAAATTACAAGATTTTTCAAAAAATTGTACATGACTTTTTTTAAAGATATGATTTTTTAGAACAGATTCTGTTTATGACAAAAATATCCATCATACAATTTGTAGTTTTAGAATGCTACCTAAAAAATACAGATAATTTGTTGAAACTAGGGAGTAGAGATAACTTGTTTTGTGGGAGTAGTACCAATTTTTACTATTCTTTGAAAAATACAAGAAGAAAATTTAAACAAAAAAAATTTTTGAGAAAAAAACTTTAAAAATTGTTTATATTTCACACAAAATTATGTAAAAACTACTCACATTTTCAAAAAATTGTACATGGCCAAATTTCAAGATTTATCTATATAGAACAGATTTCAATAAGGAAAAAATATTAACTTTTACTTTCAACAAATAGATGCAAGAAAATAAAATGATGAAACAAGATGGGAGAAGGCACATCAAAGAAAGGAAAAACTAATCCAAAATGCATAACACATTAAAAATCAGTAGAATTAAGAGAACACTATAAAATCGAGATGAAAGAAAATTGGATGTATGCAACTATGATCACCTATATGTTAAAGTCATGGGAATCTCAGAAAGAGAAAAATAACTTAGAAATAACTTTTGATTAAGAAATGTCTTTATTGATTATCAGAAGTTTGTAGAACAAGTGACTCTCTATTAAAATACAAAAACATTTGGCAGGTGATCGACTGGGATGTGGTTATCCAATCAGGAGCTTCAAACATAGTTTACACTTCTGACTGGATAACAATGTCCCACCTGACCACCTGTCTATCTTCAGTTTCAATAGGAGACAACTTAACAACATAGGACTTCATCCAACAAAGAATTTGGATCAAATTGTGTTTGAGGGAGGGAAGAAGAAGACGAAGAGGAGAAAAAAAAAGAAAAACCAACAAAAAAACCCAACAACAACAATTTTATTACTATACAATTTTATGTGGACGATTACTCATTGCACAACATTAAGCTTTGGTTATTCAACCCACGAATTGAGGCATCTATATGAGAGAAGGAGCTAAACCACAAAATTCAAAACATTGATTTAATGACATATTCAATGCGTTACTAATTGAATACGTTCATAAATCAATATTTTTAATTTTGTGGGTTAGCTCCCTCTCCCACTGGACACTTTAATTAATTAAACTTAAGGGCCAAAGCTAAAAAATTTATGAAAAGAAAATGTGTGCATAAGAAACAAAAAATTTTCATTGTGCTAAAAAAAATGTATTGAAGATAATCTAGAGAAAAATGTAATGAGAAACTTTTCTAGTGAAGAGATCAGGACAGAAAGAAAATAAAAGTGACAAAGATTAAAGGTTGGTAGAGTTCAACATCAAAGAATTTTGTTAAGCATTTCATTCTTGTCATTAGGACATTAGATTTAGCAAATTACAATATGGCAAGGAAAAAGGAGTTCATTTTGAAGCTTTACAATATAAACAGATTTATCTACAAACAACCAAAGAATTCAGCAAAGAAGACGGGAATTGTTGTAAATGCACCTGCTTGTTTGTGTGCATCAAATGATTTGATCTTTCAGAGGTTATAATGTCAAAGAAGGACATTCAATGATTAGCATGAAGAGCAGAAAACAAAAAATTGGCCAGTCCAATCAGAATCAATCAGCCGATTTGATACTATGTATAAAGACCGATAAAATTTAGATTGGACCAGTGTGACACTGAAGATAGAACACATCAGCAAAAATTATTATTGCTGGAAGCAGAATTATTAATCAAGTGAAGCAGAAATGTTATATCCACTTGTTAATTTGAAATATAAAAAGTGCCAAGGAAAAAGATTAGCAAAACTAATGACTATAAACCATTTAACAATAAATAAACTAAAAATTCTTTTAGGATAATGATGTAATGCATCTTCTCTTTTGAAATGTAATGAATCTAATTAATGAAGACAAATAATGGTTAGCTATTAAAACAGACACATTGACAAATGCTTAGGACTTAAAGAAATCTTGTAAAACATAACTTTACCTATGTAGCATTTCTCTCTTTCCATCCACCATAAATGTTTTAGTTGTATTATATAAAACAAGTATCTACAAAATACTTTTTAAAATATAATATAAATTAGTACATCCAATCTTGTTTAAATTGAAAAGAAATAAGTTACCTGACTGTATTGTGCCAGAATAGCCTCTCGAATACGACGTTCTTCTTCAGTGTATGTCCTCTGAACAGTTGCAGGACGAGCTTGCGATTCCAAAAGTCGGGGCCAACTTCACATCTACATCCTCTACAACCTCTGCAGTTTCTTTCAAGTGGGCTTGTCCCTGGCCCACGTTTTGCCACTTATCCATAATCTCTCGACAATGAGCGGGGATATCATTTTCCTACAGCAACAAAATATAGAACTATTCCTACATTGCAGAAAAACTCATGTTCTTAGCATTAGACCATCACATTCTAGTAAACATAGAAACAGCAGCCAAAATCTACAAATAATAGGCATTCCTGTCGCATTCTCCCAAAAATAAAATTATTTTCAGTTCATAACTCTTAGGCACTATTACCCCACGAGGTAAAATAATTCTTACGGTTATCTCGGAAAGTATTCCCTCTAACGCCTCTGTTTTATCTTCTACTGTTTCTTCTTCGCCTGCTAAAATTCCTTTAATATAGGAACCAAATACTCCTTCATCAGTATTCAACGCTTTCAATTTCACACTAAGCCAAGAATCAAAATCTTCACCCCCGGCTGCCATGTTTCTGGCAACTGCTGACAACATGAGGCAACACAAAACAATCAGTCTGACCAACATGACATAACGAAGTGAAATGATGGCGAATGAACAATTGAATCGCGATTTTGATGTGATCACGACATCACAGCATCACCAGAGTGTGATGCATCACCTGAGCATCACAGTCTATTCCACGAAGCACGAAGTCTACAAGTAGACTTCGTGGTCTATTCATATCTACATTCATATCTCAATGAGAGACGGTGTAAGAAATTTTCTTACATTGCGGTGTGGACTTGACATGGATATTCCGTGGACTTTTTGGTATTCTTCCCTGAACTTGCTGCTCGTATTTATAATTAATCAACGTACCATGCTGCCGAAATTTTCGGAAAACCATAGAAATCATGAGCAGAGAAAGAAAGCAATCAAAATAATTAATTAGAAGGAATCGAACGATAGAAAACTACAATTAAGGACAAGTAAAATTTAATAATTCACCTAACCATCAAATTTTAACGAGACAGCAGAACACCAATAATACTGTCAGGGAAACCTACTTTTATTAAAAAAATCTCCATCGATACTTCGAATATGAATTTTAGAACATGAGTTTCGAATATGTGAAGGTAAAGTTTCGAGAAGTTACAATATTGGTCCCATTCATCAGGCTAAAATGAATAAATAGAATATACGTCTTGATCGACAAATCCGCCCGTTTCTATGCGTCCTGATACAGAAATCATCACCAATCATCACAAATGATCACTAATCAAAGTCAAATTTGTTGAGATTGTGGCACCCAGGTAGCGCAAGGGGCGCCTCTTCGAAATAGCCCTATCTTCTGGAGAAAAAGCGAATCATTTGATGCACTTGCGCTCTCTTTCGGCAAAATTTCGCATTGCAATGGTAACCAAATGTTGAATCATCGCAGTAATCCTTCCCACACCCCCGCAAGCCGGGGCTGTAATATCTATATTTAGAGAAAGAGGTTCCTGGTTTTCTAAAGAATTCAAGATGATGACATCGTGGAGGAATAAGGTAAATGAAAGCAGATATGTATGAGTGATTACATATTTTAAATGTGGAAATTGGAATTAACGTTTTTCTTTATCCTGAAATAAGAAAAGCGTAGAATCTGACTTATGCAATGACTGTGATTAGTCTCGTTTGTCTTTTTTGTTGAAGCATCCAGTTGGGTTTCTTAACACTGGAAATGAAACTACGGAGCAGCTTTTGCGTGAAACACTATATAACACAAGGGTGGTTGTAAAACCTCTCCCGGGTTATGCTAGTTCGGCCCTTAATCGCATATCCTTGGGAGTAGATTGTGATGAAGTGTATCCTAATATTTTTATTGGTGATGCGTAAGTTGAATTTTCGTATGTCAAGCAAATTAATTAATATGGGAGACTTTCTAAAAGCGTTTGATTGTTGCAGGGCTTCTGCCAGAAACAAGGCCTACTTGAAACGAATTGGTGTTACTCATGTGCTCAATACTGCAGAAGGCTCAGCTTTTGGAATGGTTAATACCAATAGCGCCTATTATAAAGACACAGGAATAAAGTATAAAGGAATACACCTCCTTGATCTTCCAATGGCTAACATTTCAGATTATTTTTATGAAACAGCAGACTTCATTGAAGGGGGAGTCAAAAGTGGAGGTAGGAAGTGATTAAAGAGAATTATGCAATATAATTGTAAAAAATTATTAATGAACTTGCTGAGTAGTGATTGCAAGGAAATTATGTTGTAATGTAAAATTGTCTCGAATTTTTGCTGCAGGAAAAGTCCTTGTGCATTGCTTGATGGGAGTGTCACGATCTAGTACCTGTGTGCTTTCATATCTCATGATCAAAAGAAAGTACACTGCCCAAGAAGCACTTCGGATCGTGCGCCAGAACCGTGCTGTTGGTCCCAATGATGGCTTCCTGCGTCAGTTGGCAGAGCTTGACAACAAACTTCGTCGTGAACGAGAGAGATCATCATCATCATCATCATTATCATCAGCTAGATACTGCCAGCATCTTTAAGAAATCAATATATTTATATTAAAGTTTTTGTTTGCCTATTGTTTTTATGACCTTTGTACTGACATACACTATAACTTGCTCTTCCATATTTTTACTTGTAACTGAAATCACTAAATTTTTTAACAAGACCATAAAATGAGGGGCAGATACTGTAGTTCTTTTCTTATACTAGCTGATATTTTGTTATACAAATAAATGGTGTCATGGATGACTGCCATAATCTTCAGTGCCTGATAACTCTGGAAATTGTTTACTACCGTCCTACTGATACGATGTTCAAAGCAAAAGCTAAACGCATTTGCTCTCTTTTGCTGCATCTCAATTTATACTGTATTCCTAAACTAGTCCTATTTTAATGTAGTTAAAATGTGATTTTTTATTTTATTTTTGCAATTCAGTGTATTGGAAAATGTGAGGAGGGTGAGTCATGAATTTGTAAATGAAATGCAACAGTGTTAACGCAAAAGGCATATATTTGAATGTTGATATTTGTTCTAAGTATAGTACACATTTACAGTAATATCTACATCAATGTACAAATTTTTATTTTTCAATTAGATATATATTTTGTACATATTGAAATTTGTTTTTAAATTTGTGATTTTACATAAATATTTGTGCTTGTATAGATATGTACATTTTTTTTTATTTTTTTTTTTTTTTTTAATTTTATTCTCAAAATATAGTTTTAAGTGATGTTGGTCTTACATATCCAATATGTTATCTTTTGAAGATAGTGTATTCTATATAAAGCAGAATTAAATACTGATGAGATTTTCTGTTATTAAGAATGCCATTTTGACCCATCATCCAGCTACACGTTCAAGCACCGAGAAAGACTCGGCTTAATTGCCACACATCATGTAGTAAAGAATGCAATTTGCAAAAGCATGAAAATTTTTGAATTCAACATAATTTATCATTTTCAGTGCTTTCATCAAACATTAGAGATAGCATGTTAAAATACATCGACAACATACTTCAAAGTCTAAGAACAAAATCATAATTTTCAAGACTCGTTTCATATATTTTCTAGAAACCTCATCAAATTAGTGTGTAAGCCAACAATTTTGTCAAAATCTCTTAAGAGGACATTAAAAAGCTTCCTTGGGAATAGAGATTTCATACAAGTGTGTGAAAAATGAACAAGGACAGGACATTGAAGTAATGAAAGCTTTTAGAATATTTCTTATTACAACTTTTGGGCTAAATAAAAAGAAAGATTGCCTTGTAATCACATATGAAATAACATGAAAATGTTAAAATGCACATTGAATTTATGTTTTGAAATTTATTAGCCTACTACAAATGAATGCTAAGTTAATAAAATGTCATGTAAAACTATTAAAATTTCATCTAATGATTATTATTTTGTTTTACTTCATAGATGAAGTGGTGTGTGGTGGGGGTATGGAATCTTAAACTGTGAGAGTTGGTTTTATAAGAAATAAGGGGAGGGGGGTTCTTAATGGCCCCTTACTGCTCTATTTTTCAGTATCACTAAATCATACATTAAATAACTGGTTCAATTGTTTTTGTCAGCACATGTTCAAATATGATTTATTAAGATCTATTGGATAGAGCTAGGCTTACATTAAGAAAATTCAAGTTCTCCAATGTACTAATCTTGGGTTTTTCTTTATTACTTTTAACAAAGAGGAAAACAATGCTGCTTTAACGATATTAATACTGAATGGAACACACACTACATTAGAAACATTCAAGGCAATTAATACAACAACTGTTCCAATGACATTTCTTAAGCAGTACATAGAAAGAAAAACAAATGTTCATTTGCACACCTATTAAAATTGTTCTGACTACTAGCACCTTGTGAATAAAAGAAAACAAGAGGCTGCGAGAGCAACAGAGCTGAACTCCAATGTTAAGATTGCAGCTTGGCCAGTTACTCCTGCTCAAAGCAACAAAGAGAGGAAGAGGGAAGAAGAATAAAAAAAAGGTGGGGGGAGGGGCAAAAAACATTATTATTCTGTTCAGTATTTGACATGAGCTGCCTAATTACTGGTTTGCCAAGAAAACATACCTGCAGACAAGAAGTTCTAGTTCTGATGTGAATATAAAAATAAAAAGAAATTTACTTCTAAATCAACATAGAATTATAGGCATGAATTTTGATTTAGGCTCTTTTCCAATTCTTTAAAATTTCTGGTTTTGAAATGAACCACCAGTCATCAAGTGAGCAAAATTTGAATTCATTCTGTTGTTGGTATGACCTTTGGAGTACATAAGTGTTGGATTACTAGAAGGAAGAAATAAATAGTAAAGAGGAACACTGGATAGCAGTCTTACAAAAACACCAACCACAATATCTCAGTTTTCGAGCACATGGTAAATCCATTAATATACTGAGGATAATTGCAAAACTTTGAAAACAAAACATTTACTTGTAAGAACCACAATTCACACTTACATAGATTCGAAAAACGTGAACAAGCAGGGGCATAGCATTAGACATGGGATATAACTATAAAATTTTCAATAAAATCCGGAATATACTTTCTATAGAACATATCCTTATTCTGAGCCTGCTTTCAAAGTGGAAGGCACACACGTTGTGCTGCACCCTGCCAACAATGACATGGGGAGACCAAGTGAAAGGCATCTCAAGACATGTCTCTGTCTGTCTTTTCAGGCTTAATTGTCTGTAAGGAAGTTCTGCACATATATCGCAGCTGAAACTCATTATGCAAGTGAAAAACATCACTATAATTGCGGGGGTAGACATGTCCTCCTGGCTCGCAAACATTTCAAAACACTGTGATTTGTCACTGCGCAATAAGTGTTCTACGTTGTATGAAACTTCAAATTTGTTAATTATTTTAATTTACGAAATGATCCCAACAGGCAAAGATACCCTGTTTGTTGTTAAGAACTCAGATACCAATGGTAATCAATACACCATACTCTCAGACAAATTAAATTTTAAACTACATCAAATCAATTGAACGGTAGATTACTATGTTTCTCTAATTTAGCATACTACACATTAAAATTTTGTTGTAGATACTCTAAGATGGAACAATTTATTATTTTAGTGAGATGGGGGATTGTCAAGTTGTAATAATGATTAGTTCAACATTTAACATCTTTAAGTAGAAAATAATTTGTAATAATATTTGAATGAGAAAATAAACCTAGTACGTCCAGCCTTTGTATTAGTCTTGTTAAAGTTTTGTACGTGAATGTAATATGCAGTTTTTGTACAGATTCAACAGTAAATTCAGTTTTAGAGAGTTTGGTGTAATCACGCTTGTATGTGTCATTTGGTCTTTTAGCTTTAAATGCTGGATAAAAGCAAACAATTGTGGTGTGCTCTTTCTATCTTTTTAACGTCGTTTGAGTTTTTAGAGAGCAGTACGTTAGTTTAAATTTTACTAAAGAATTGAAGGAACAATGTTTCGAGTAACCCAATGGATGAGTCTTATGCTGCTCACGGCCTTCACTACACAGGAACTCTAATCGGAGTTTAATTACGACTTTGAAAAACGGATGCCATAATGCTGCTGTCTCTGCTTTCGTTGTCACGTTACACCACCGTGCAGAAGCGTAACGTTGTAGTTCTCGTTACGCAGGATATCAGAGATTCAGTGGAGGTGTGTGACCCGCAGGCGCCTACGAGGGCGGAATGACGAGCAGCGGGGCGTCGTCGTCGGCGCCCGACAGGAAGGACAGCAGGCTGGTGGAGGAGGTGAGGCTGTCGCGGCTGGGGGACAGCGAGGACGACGCGCTGGAGCTGCACGCCGACCCGCCCCCGCCGCCGCCGCCGCGCTTCGCCTCGCCGGCCAGCGACGTCTCCAGCGTGGCGGGCGGCGGGGCCGGGGCCGTGGCCGGGGCGGGCGGCTGCGGGGGCGGGGGCGGCGGCGGCGGGGGGCGCGCGCGGGCGGCGCGGCGGGAGGCGGCGTGGCGGCGCGCGCGGCGCCCGGCGCGGCCCCCGGCGGCGCCGTCGGGGGCGGCCAGCGCGGGCGGGGGCGGGGGCGGCGCGGGCTGCAGCCGCGTCAGCTGCTGGTAGTCCGCCTCCGCCACCGCCACGCTGTACGCCGGCGGCGGCTCGCGGCCGTAGAGCGCGTCCGGGGGCGGCGGCGGCAGCGGCGGGGGCGGCGGCGGCGGCGGCAGCGGCGGGCGGCCGCGCGCGCGCCCGCCCAGCGCCGCGCCCCAGAAGGCCGGCCCGCCCGCGCCCGCGCCCGGGCCCGCGCCCGCCGCCAGCGCCGCCGCGTGCAGGCGGCCGCTGTACAGGCGGCACATGCAGCCCACGGCCACCACCAGCAGCAGCCCGCACGTCAGCGCGCCCATGATGGCCGCCGTGATCACCGAGTTCTGCGCAACGCAAATGGATACCAATCAATATACACGATTAGGAATTTTTTCACTTCTTCCTCATCTCACTGTAATAAGAAAAACATATTTTGAAATGGGATTGTTGAAATCGTGTATCATTCTGCAAATTCCTAAAAATGTTATTACGGTGCTAATGATACTCTTTCCGCCCAATGTCGTCATATGGCGACGGGCTTTTCCGAACCAATGAAAAATCGTAGGGATAAAATGACATTGGATTATCATTTCTACGTTATTAGAGGACTAAATCATCAAATTTTATACCTTTCCTACAAAAAAAATGTTGGGTGTTAACGTGTTAAATGTATGATTGCAATCGACAGGTTTTTAAACTTTCAGATTTAAATAAAACGCGGTTTTGCTACCTGTTTTTCATGAAAATTTCCCCAAATTGTCCTGTTTGTGACACCAGATTAATTTAATTCATTCAATGCAAATAAGAATTAACCAAATGCATGTGAGGTGTATATGGGAGAATTTCGAAAACATTTAGTTTTTAATTAATATAACTTGCAACAGACTCTACCACAAAATTTTGACATGTATTACACAATGTGATCTGGGACATCTTAAAATCATTTATCAACAGGGCTTTTAAAAAAAATTGAAGGGAAACATGTCATTTTTATGTCTGCCAAAAAGTAACTATAAACTGATTGCATTACACAGAGTTGTTTTTATTTTCAAAACAACTTTCTTGCCTAGCACCTTCTTAACTCTCAAACTGTGCTCTAAGCTTAGATTGTGATACACATATTTTAGATATAATAAACATTCATTTACTCTTGAAAACATCAAAGTCATATTTTCTTCTCTACACAGACACTTTTGGTTTGATAATGAATGGTATAAACTGCACAAATTTTCATGAAGTAAGTTTCGTTATCACTCCAAACTTAAATTACTGAAGCATTGTATTATTTAAGGTGAGATGGAAGATGTGGAGATTTGCAATTTCTAAGGGTGATAAGGTATATTTTAAACCGAAACAGATATTCTAGAATTGATGAAATGCAAAGAAAATTAAACTTTACTAGTCTCCATTAATTTCCATAAACAATAGCCCATTTGTTTGACACACCTTCACACAACTTTGTTCGTCACTGTTGTCCCCGCAGTTGTCCTTGCCATCACACCAAAGGGAGGAGGATATGCACTGCCCGTTGTCACAGCGGAACTTGCTGTGTGCCAAAACACCCAGTAAGCGAGAGCCATCAAGGTCCAAAGGAGCCAAGCACATACGCCCTTCATTGCGCAAATCGCTGGGTGTGAAGCAGCCATTGCCGTTGGCACACGCAATCTTCCCTGGGCAAGCTGGATCTGATGGACAAACACATACCTTTTCTTAAACAATTATTCTGACTAACGTTTATATTCAGTGTTCAAATTTCATTCGGAGTCTCCTAAATTTGAAGCCAAACCTCCATAGTTACATTCTATAGAAAAGGTCAAGTTTGGTGAATTTTGAAATAGTTTACCTTCTGTCTTTTACTGTCCCTATCTTTATCTCTACACTTTGTTTCTCCTCTCTACACTTGTCTCTTCAATTAATGCTAAAGTATATATCAGCAGACAACAATTATTATCAATCTAAATGTAGAAAACTGATACTGAAATGGAAGTTCAAATCCAAAAAGTACACTAAAAATAGATTCTTTTTGATTTAGCGATCAGTTTTTTATGGAAAGGTGGTGCTTTTTGCACTAAATTTTAGAAGGCTCAACGCTAACTACACGCAATGAAAGTTTAACAACACCCTGCAGGAATGTGATGGGGAGGGTGCTCCTATTCTTTTGGTTGGCTCTAGACCAGGGCTGTCCAACATAACATATCAAATTCTAGTTAAGCCGTGGGCCGCACTGTAAATTAAGATGGTTTTCACCCTAACTACTGAGATTACACTGAAACAAATATACACTATGATATGACTTTTATTCAACATACTTAACGATTAATGTACATACAACGAAAAAATTAATACATCATTAAATAAAAATAAGATGAATTGTGCAATTGTATTGTATTTGGTTGGTATTGTTAAATTTTTCAAAGCAGTTGCAGGCTGCACAAAAAGATCTGGTGGGCCACATGCAGGCCAGCGGGCTGACAGTTGGAAAGCCCTGCTCTATATGTTTGTACATATTTTAGAATTACAAAAATATAATTCCTGACAGTGACGTACTGCAATTTACTTCATCCTCCCCGCAAGGACAGTCCAACTGGCCATCACATCGTTGTCTCATCTCAAAGCAATGTCTGTGTTCAGCACTGCAGGCAGCCATTCCATTGGGACAATACCCTACAACATCATTTCACAGCTCAGAAAATACGAATTGCCAGGTAAAATTTTCTGCTCTGACACTCAGATGAAAATGTTGAATGCAAATGAGCAAATAATTATGTCAGTAAATGAGGTTGCAATTCAAAACAAGTTGACAATAAGATAATTAGCATCATATCAGCTCTTCATTAAAAGGTACATAGAATATTATTAAAACACTAAATTGAAGGTCCACTACTTTTTATGGTCATGGCTATCGTAGTTCTTACGCTGGAGTTCTCCCTTCTTTCAATGAACTGTTGTGTAAAACGTAAGGGAGGTAACAGAAACTACGCAACAAATACAGTAAAGGTACAATATATAGGACAAAGAGTCTCAAAATTCATGAAAAGTGAAAATGTACAAGAAAAACAATTTAAAAAATACCCACATATATTTGGATATGGAAGAGCACTATGAAAAAATAAATAAAAAACACAACAACTACATGAAGTAAAAGAAAATTACCTACCACAATTCACTTCATCTGAAAAGTCTACACAGTCAGGAATCCCATCACAGAGTTGCTGTCGATTGTAACACCCATCTCCATTAAGGCAAAGAAATTCTTCTGGTCTGCAGCCATTGCAACCAGATTCATCTGCTCCCGAGGGACAATCTTTGATTCCATTACAACGTTGAGATGACTCATAACATAATACTTCAGCCTGTTGGCACTGTGTCTGATTCTCCCAATATACACATGCAGAAGCTTCATGTTCTGCAAACACAAAATTTGGTTTTGGGCGTTTTTCTTCTCTTGTGACATAGTGACATTAAAAAAAGGAGATTGTCTAAATTTCTAAACATTTGTCTTCCAAATTTCTTTTCTCCAGATCTCCAAGACCTTTCCAATGCACCTAATCTTAAAGATTCGTTATGACTGAAAAGGGTTAAATATAAATAATTGGCTGGACGATGTGAACATTTCACACCTTGTCTTTAAAAGTGAAAATCACTTTACACCTAATCCCAAATTCAGATTGTAGCCCCTGAATGGTATGTTTAGGTCTTAATGTGGAAACATCAATTTAATTTTATGTAGATTTCAAGTTTCTACTCAATTCTGATCATCCATCCATGCGTTTCCCTGCAGAAGGTCCCCTGAGAGCTCGGTACCCAAAAATTTAAACGGAAAATTCAATGGGAAAACAGCTTAAAATGAACAACTCGGAGACTGGCTGATCTGCATGTTTTCCCTAAGTTCCTCAAATGCTTCCCGAACTTTGCATTACCCACAATTTATTCATATTTCTTCCCACATGCTCTCCCAGCAAGCTTTCCTATATTTGGCAGTATTGCCAGATCACCTTCAAACTTTACCCCCAGACGGTATGGTAAAATCCAATAAAATTTAAAATAAAGCAGCAAACTATTAAATATTGTAACTAGTGATGCTACAGATTGGCACAGACTTTCCCATATTAGTTTTCTATTTCCTTGGGTCTCCGCTAGCTATTTATACATGCCACATATTCTTGCCAGCTGCCATCTATTGCCGCCCACACTACAGTTTTTTGGCATTTTCTTAATTTTTCGCTTTCCTTGTGGTTGAATGGAAAATTTAATTTTATAATATTAAGGAACACTAAAAACCTGGACCTAAATGGCATTTTTCTTTTGAAAAATTTGGAGCTGTTTTTTAAGAAAATGGAGTTTAGGCGCGAATAAAAATGCGAAATTTAAAGCTCTTTTTCACAGAAAATGTTTGAGTTCATTTGAAGTCATTTGAAGCACATTAACTCACAAATACAATAGTGCTTACCAATGGCTGGTAATGTGCACATTAAAGATGTGAGAGATCATTAAAAAATATATACATTTCTGTAATTGTTGAAAAAACAAAAAAAATACCCAATTTGAACTTTACGTTACATTAAAAAGTGAATTTAGCACCATACGTTCGAAAAGTTTGAAGAAAAATTTGGGAGCCTTTTTGGAGAAAATGGCGTTTGAGCGTTTCTGAAAATGCGGAATTTTGAGCGATTTTTCACAGAAAACAGTTGAGTTTTCGAGAAACTTTCTTTGACATTATTTAAAGCACATCTACTCATTAATATAATAATGTAAACAAGTAGTTGGAAATAAACACGTATTTATTAAAGAAATAAAATAGTTTGTTATTAATTGTTTTTACTGTGGGACGACTGCGGCACCCCACGCGCCTCAATTTGTTACAAAACTTGGCGCGCGCACTGCCAGGTTAAACTTGTTCTACCGGGGGGAACAGGTTCCCGGGGCGGGCACCTGCGCGTTGGCTTCTATTCTCATCCCCCGCCGACGCACAAGGACGCCGGCCAGAACCTCCCCATGACAATGACTGCGGAGGTTGCCCGTCTCCCCACTGCCTACACCTTTACGCTAGCGACCTGGATCACACCGCAACCAAGGCAACCTCACGGTAGGCAATTCCCCGCCAGACTTCTAAATGTGGATTCCAGAGCACCCCAAGGGGTCTCCTCCAACCGACGCGCCAGGGGCCCGACCACCAGGAGCCGAGCTTCTCGCCTCCTCACTGCCTCCGCCTGAAGCTAACGGCCAAGTGCCACCGTGAAACTCGGTGTCCGGGAGATAGTCTGCATCTCTTCCACCAGAGATCGTGCACACCTACAGAGACACGATCCCCCCTGCGAGGTTTCTATGAGGCTAGCAAACCTAAGATATTCTCTGGTGTCGGCAACATACAGGCTAGCTTATTCATGGAACAAACCTGTTTGTCGTTCCACCATACGCACACAATTAGTTATTTTTATATGAAGTGTTTTTTGGAAGTGAAGTTATTTCTTTTCACATAACTTAATGGTGATCGAGCAAAAAACAATAACTTCACTCACGAAATATAAACAACAAACTACACATGTTATGGTAAGTACTATTCACAGAACAATAATTTGGACTTCTCCGTTTTTGTGGATATTAATTTATCGCTGAAAATGGCGCGAAATCTTTCTTGAGGCTTTACTAATCACACTGGTGACAGTTCTGTGAAATTATTTGGTGCGAAAACAAGCGAACAGGAGTATTTTAATACAAAGGCGTCACTTGTTGAAAGAGTTGCACTTTTTGCCTAGGTTAGCACTTTTGTTTGCAGGCGCATGCTAAATATTTACTGTTAATTCGTGAGGTTTCAAGGTACAATTAGTTAACTACTAAACTTCATTACCAAACTTCAGGCTCAGGTTAATTCTTTAATGTATTAATGAGTGTGCCTCCTTCGGCGGAAAAATTCAGAAAAATAATGTTTATTTTAAGAAAACAATGATATATAATGAATGAGTTTACATTTGTATTGTATACATTCAAATATAGATTTAATACGCCTGTAACAAGTAATGTACTTCAGCTTCCGGGTCAATGACCCCCATCTCGATCAGGTTTTTTGTCCAGTTCCCCTGATCCATCGAGCAAATGCTGAGATGGCCCTTTGTTTTGATTCTGGACGTAAATGTAGCTTCACTGTGCGCACGTTTTGTTGAGCACTCCTTTTGCTTGTAGTAGTAGGAGTAGAAGTGATGTTCGTTACTATTTTGTTAGCAATGCAGAATAATCAAATTAGCTCAGTTCATTTACCGTTGAAATCGATTTTCTATAACTCCGGAACAAAACATTTTTCTAATTTCTATTTTTCTAAAATAATAATTTTTTAAAATTATTTTTCTAGCTTTTCAAATGTTACTAATTTCCTTTTTTTAAAAACAAAATTGGGCTTCAAGAAAATGTGCGCATATAATCTCTTCCCCCATACGTCATATACAGTTTTTACTGTTTTTTTACCAAATAAATAAATAAGCGGTAAGGGCCCTTCAGCACTGCGCGCAGGGTCGTATCTTTCTCTGTACCGCGGTAGTGGTAGCGGGAATTAGCGGTTTAGCAATTTTCAAAATTTCAGAATTTGTTATAGAATGATAAAATGCCGTATTATTAAGCAAACTTTACTCCAATTGAAGAAAAATTCTCAGCAGTTTTTGGTAAACACTTGTTTTGTGTTTTTTAACTGCATTTAAGTCGCTTAAAATTATGAACAAAAAACTATTCAAATTTTGAAAAAACTTACACCTGTCTTTATTGAAAAATATTATTTTGAAGCACAGATTTCTATAAGAACGGGTGGTACTAAAACAGCACATACTTTCTGCCCTTAGAATTAGTTACGTAGTACTATTTATATCGCAGTTTCTTCCCGAATTGACACATTTCAGTCATTTTTTTCAAAAACTCATTACAAATCGTAGAATCTTAGGTGCGAAAACTAAATATTTTCAATGAAATATCAACACAAATTCGACAATTATAACTGCGTTTCATTCAGCTACAACATGACAACAATAAGTCAGACTACATAGAACTACAGCAGTTGTCTCGCGGAGTGGAAAGCCATTATCGCATTCCAATCTGATATTTCCTTCAGAAGAGCAATTTTTCTTTCATATTACTCTTAAATCGAATTTTTAAGACAGAAAACCTAACTGGGACTAATTGCAATTAATGTTTGCTGACTGCTTGAAAGAAAATACACCAATACTTATACACAATGAAACTACGTTCCTCGCAACATGGACCAAAAAAATGGATTATCACGTAAGTTTTGTAAACGTATAACAAAAGCTCGAAAGTAAGAAACCAACAAAGAAATATCAAATTATATTCAAATTCTAACTTACGCTGCACATAACTGCTTCCAAGCACTTCTCAAATTACGTTCACGAAGCGCCTGAAATTGGAAACGGGCGACTACGTTTGACGTCAAATTACATAAAAAAATACTCATATTTTCGAAAATTTCTAACCTTATCTGAAGATCTGCTTTTTATGAACACATTTCGTTAAGAAAAAAATTGTTTCTACACAAATGAAGTTGTTGAAAGAAGCCGAAAACATTTTGAACTTTTGCAATTTTCGAATAAAAAAAAAAGTTTTCAACGAAAATGAGACCTGCACCAATCACTTAAACGTCCTTCACACGATCCAACAACTCAATTCAATAAAACACGTTGGAGCCATTTTTGAAAATTTTGAAAGTGATCCAGGGGCTTCATGTAAAATATTCCCCAAAATTAAATCATCGGTCTCAAATTCAAGGCGCAATGACATCAGTCAGATCGATTGAGAAATATCAATTTTGGGGTGAAATCGGCTGAACTGTTTAACCGCTAACGTTGCTGAAATTCAAGGGGCCGCAACAACAGCCAGATTGATTTCGGAATATCAATTTTGAAAAAATTCGGCAGAACGGTTTAGTCGCTAGCGATATTCACAGACTGCCGGGCGGGCGGGCGGGCGGGCAGATGTTTTGCCGCCAGTCCATTTTTCGGTATCCAGAACCCACAAAACATGGAATCTGGCTACACCAAGTGTTAAAGGATTCCGTTCCTAAATTTAGCAATTGGATTTATCTATTTTTTTCGTTACCAGGGCGCGGCAATAAGGGTTTCTCTGCCGAAAATTCGCCGCTTTTTCTCGTAGAATTACATAACGTTCTCTCTACTGCCTAATTTTTTCTGCTCTCTGCATCTGTGCTACTAACATTTTATGTTGATAATTGTAGTTGTTGGAAGATGTCCAAAAAATTAATTTTTGCAATTTTCGAAAAATCAGGGATTTCAACGAACATGAGACCTGCACCACTCTCTTAAGTGTCCTTTACGATATCCGAGGTCAAAGCTAAGTAGAAACGTGGTACCATTTAAAAAATGTTTTAAATAAACTAAAAATTTCCTGTTTGACACAAAATTTGGCAGTAAATACTCACACTTTCGAAAAATTGAACATGACATTATTTGAAAATATTTTTGATGAACACATTTCTTTAAGAAAAAGTTGTTCATCTTCATACTAGTACTGAAAGACGCCGAAAAAATTGAATTTTTGCAATTTTCAAAAATAAGAAATTTCAACGAACATAAGACCTGCACCACTCTCTTAAGCGTTCTTTACGCTATCCAAGGTCAAAATTAAATCAAAATTGGAGCCGTTTTTGAGAAAAAACTGTTTAAAAAAATTGCCTATATTTCAGGCAAAAATACTCCAATTTTCAAAAAATTGTACATGACCTAATTGAAAAATCTATCTTTAAGGAACAGACTTCATCAAGGGTAATAATATCTACCTTTAATATTTTTGTTATAGGAACACGCCGAAAAGTTTTGAACTTTCGTAATTTTCGAAAAATTAGGAATTTCAACGAACATGAAACCTGCAACATTCTCTTAAACGTCCTTCACACTATCCAACAATGAAATTTAAACAAAAAATTGGAGCCATTTTCTTGAAAATGTCCCAGAGGTTTCACGTAAAGAACCCCCAAAATTAAAATATCGTTTTCAAATTCACGGGACCGCGGCAACAGCCAAATTAATTACGGAATATCAATTTTGAAGAAAATCCGCAGAATGGTTTGCCTGTTAGCGTCGTTCACAGACAGAAGGCCTGGCACACGTTTTGCCGTCAATCGATTTTTCAGTTTCAAGGACCTACAAAAAATGAATTCTGGCTACATCACGTGTTAGAGGATTTTTGTCTAAGTTTAGCAACTGGATTTATCCACTTTTTCGTTACCAGGGCCCGGCAATAAAAGGTTTTCTGCCGAAAATTCGCCGCTTTTTACCGCAGCATTACATAACTTTCTCTCTACTGCGTAAGCGGTAGCGAAAAGTAAAAATGTGCATCTTCAGAATATAGATAGAGAAGGGTACGCAAAAGTTTCAACTTATAGAATTTTCAGAAATTTAGAGGTTTCAGTGAAAGCAGATTCATCTGGATTTTAATATCTATATCTTCATTGACTTAAGGGCGGGAATATATTTTCAGCAAACGCCAATGTCTATAAATATAACACATGACGTAGTAATCATATTCATCAGGTGGCAGTATCAACAGCTCACTACAAAAAATTCACATACAATTCATGTACATTACTCTACAACACTTTGCCACATGACATTTAATGATTAAATTCGATAAAAAAAGTAAGTCCCAAGTAAAATCTTTTCTGCTGCATAACTGTTTCTATACAATTCGAGACTATACCGAGCATCAAAAGGAAAGTAACATTAATTTTAACAATGATAGTTAATGTATTTATTTATCATTTGGACTGTACAATTCTAAAGAACCTGAAACTAGTACTGTACCACATCTTCTGGGTTGATGGCCCCCATCTCGATCAGGTTTTTCGTCCAGTTTCCCTGATCCTTTGAGCAAATGCTGAGATGGTCCCTTGTTTTGCTTCTGGACATAAATGTAACTTCATTATTTGGGCACGTCTTCTGAATTTCAGTGGGAAATATAATTATTGAAATTATCGTTTTCCATTTTGTCGCGGCAAAAAGTGTTATTCTTTCATGAAGAACATGAGGGTTCAGGGCAGGAATTTATAGCTAATTTACCTTTGAAAATATATTTTATTATATAGAAGCGAATACTTTTGTCAACAAAACCTGAAAAAAATGCTCTTTTTTCTGTATTCAAAATTCGACTAGAATGTGGTTTAGGAAAGAGATCACAGAATTATGAAAACGTGCACAAATTTCACTTCTCCCCATAGCCCTTCCCACACAGTTTTAAACTGTTTTTGGCGTAAATAAATAAATAAATTCATATCTATCTATCCATCTATCTACATGTGTTTTTTTAAGCAAAAACTTTGGTGCCCTTTTTAAGAAAATTTTGAGAATATCAATTTTGATGAGAATCCTTTGCAAGGTTTATTTTTCAGTGATAGTATTGTTTAAACGCTATCACTGAAATATCTTTTATATCTGACAGCAAGTTACCTTTACGAATGTTATTTTATGTGAATTTAATGAGAATTTTTAACTTTTTTTCGCAGAGCCCCCTTTTCAGCAAACCCTCTTGTGACTAAACTCTCGACTTACCAATAGAGTAGGTCAGGTTGAAGCCGCGTCCACCTTTTATCACTTTGGATGTATAAAATTTGACAATAGCCTTTGGAGGTAGAACAGTCAGTAACTTGCGTCCACCATTCAGACCACATATCTTCTGTGAACCACCGTCCTTCAGGGGTAGAGACAACCATGAGTGACGACAACAGGACATTAATTTGCAGCCAGGGTCTTCCTCTATGTCCAGATCTTGAATCCTGAATACGGATGTTATGATGAAAACAAACATGAATTTTTCAGACACCTCCAACATTTTATTTCAGGATAAACAAAATGATAGTACAGTGGGATGCCGATTATCTGAACGTCAATCATCCAAAATGTCAAATATTCTAACTCGTATTTTTCTCTGAATAATTTTTATTTTTTTAGGCTCCAAATACTATAAGTATTCATTTTCTTTTTTATTACTGAATATTGAGAATGATCCCCAATATGACTTACAGTGATAAAATATTACCAAGATACGAGGGCCTATAGTCAATCATCTGACTTCAGAGAACTTTGACAAATCCTTCAATAAATCCTTAAGAACTCGGAATATTTATTGTTAGTAGAAAAACGCTTTTCACCACCTTTAACCCATTGACTGTCATGAGGGTCAGGGGTGGCCTCATGCAGTTTTACTATGGCGCTGTCAGGTCCACTGGTGGGCCCCAGCAATACTCCCGGTGAGAGCCATGAGGATCACGGGTGAGTCTCACACTCTTGTTTATTTCAAGGTCTGTATCTTCCCAGGGGGATTTCAAATTGATTTAGTTCCAACTTTCTCTAATTGTGCGAAGAACAATATATTATATAATGCTCTTAGCATTCTAAATTACCATTTGTAGCACCGTTGTTGTATTGTATACGATTTGTTCCATGTATTTTGTTTTGTAGTTTTTTCTTCAATACAGTTCTTTTTCTTACCAAAAAGCCCTTAATATTTATGAATTTGTTTTTCCTTTGAAACATCCTGAATATCACTGAATTTAATTAAGTAATTTCTCGGTTAAAGTAGGATGTACGGTACACCCTTAGAGAAGCGATGCGAAATGAATAAAACTTACCGATAGGCGATTTTCATGGTTCATAAACTTTTTAGTCGCCCTCATACGCTTTGTCTCCGCCGCATTATAATGCCAAATTACTTTCAAAGGCAAGTTTTCTCGCTTCACTCGCCCGGATCCAAATCACGGCGAGGCTCGGGCCTTCGGCCCTCGCGTTCACTATAAACAACCTTGAGTCTCTCCACCGCATAATTACCAATACACTTTTATAAGAAATCACTTAAGTAATAACTTTAAAAGGAAGCCTCTAGTATTTAAACTGCGCAGTTGCAAACTCATGAAGATGCGCGAAATGCCGATTTGAACGACTTCCTTAAGTGGTACCATACACTAGACTTCAGCCAATTTCTCTTTCTAAAATTGTGGCCCACTGGTGACCCTCATGTAAATATGTACGTGTGGGGCCACAAGGGTCATCAGTGTCCCTCACGTGTGAATCATGTATGTGACATTTAATTTAATTTTTGAAACTATATTTAGGAGCATTTGAAAATGATTTAACCTATAAAGTACAAAAGTGGTGTGGCCCCCTGTGATCACATTCTTCTTTAAAGTGTGGCCCCAGGTGCAACCCTTCATTGGGCCCTTGGCAGTGAATGGGTTAAGTGCAAGAGAACTAATGGTACATTGTCAAACAACTGATGCTTAACAGCTGTCATTCACTCAGAATGTTCATTGGTGTCAGAAAATCCACCACCTTTTAGTGCAATGGTAGCCTACATAGACATTCTGTTCACTTATCCAAATTATTGAATATCTGAAATATACTTAGACCCAATTAGTTTGGATAATCGACATCCCACTGTAAATAGCTTGATATAACCTGTCAAGATATTCACAAATTTGTAATTCCAAATGACTTAATATGAAAAACAATTGGGTTACAATAGCCACTTTCATTTTTTTCATTGTCAATTAACTTCTTGCAGTAGACTAGAAAAATACTTACATTATTCAATTTTAATGAGGTGCAAACACACGGGAAGGTAGATATAAAGAATGCAACCACACTCAAAGTATTATTATACAATTAATTAACCTATATTAATCTGTGACTTTTATCAATATATTCAGATTTCAAGTATTCAGATTTTCATTTATCAACGGTATATCATAAGTGGTTTCGACTGAAATATTTTGATATTTCACTTGAAGGCTTGCCTATTTTTTAGACAAAGGTTTGAGTCTACAATGTTGATACACTTTGTTTAGATTCAAAACACACTATAGTATTCAAACAATACAAAATTTACCTCAATATCAGAATGTTCCCAGCAGAAATGTCAAATGTCCATGAGCAACAGGTGTGATTTGGATACTGAGATGGATAGAACGGACTGGTGATGTATCCATGCCTCTCTCTAATAACTGAATGACACACTTCACTTCGGTGCTCACACTCTACTCCTTCAGCATGCAAAATAACTGAAAATATGATTTTGCAGATGTGTATAGATGTACAAGCATCTTTGTTTTGCATTCCAACTTCTCAGTAAAAATAATACACCAAATAAAAAAAGGAAATTCTTTTACCTGGTTTCTGGAATAAAATGACTAGAAAAATGTATAACATCCTGTGCCACCACAGAGCTTCATCTCTCTCCAG
The DNA here is from genome assembly GCA_031308135.1 of Acheta domesticus. Lineage (NCBI taxonomy): Eukaryota > Metazoa > Arthropoda > Insecta > Orthoptera > Gryllidae > Acheta > Acheta domesticus. Next base: position 4,775,651 of record JAHLJT010004567.1, on the reverse strand, counting down.
AAAAGGCATAACTAGAATAATGCCTTTTCTTTCACAATGTCTCTCCTCCCTCAAATAATAGATGAAACTAAATTATCAAGAAACCAATTCTATAACTTCAACTCCATCTGACACCTAGTTCGAAAAAAATAATATACTTTTTTCATCAAGTCCTGTGTAATGATCAGTCCCAACAACTGATTGAAATACTATAAATGCAATAGTTTCCGTACTTCGCTTTTCCAATTTCTTGACAGGAGACACTGGCCTGAATGGTGATTTGACATTAACACCAACTTGAATTATGAACAATAACCAACTTGGAACAAAATTAAAATCTGCAATGGCAATTTAGCTAGTTCATTCGACTGATCACTTGCATCATCGTTTCTAATGTCATTAAAATGTGTTAATGCGAAGAACAGCGCAAAAAAAAAATCATCACACCTGCTCACACGACCTCAGTCATCTGTCACTTTTCAATCAAAAATCGATATTTATATCGACATTATACTAATCCGTTCGTTCGATTAATACAATCGCTCTTACACCGGGGATTTCAAGATGGCAAATTGCGCACCTTCGTAGTTGTAGAAATTACTTTAAATAATGAAATGAAATGAAAAGAAAAGTAAAACTATTTCAATGTTTTCAGTGCACACATACTTGATTTTTGTTATTTTGTAAACAACTTTTTTAACATTGTCTTGTTAGTGGGAGCTGTGTTTCACTCAAAAATAATTTGAAGGTTAAACATTGTGTAGAAGAAAAATGATTTCTATGTGCCCTAAATGTGCCCATCTAGGTAGAGTATTAAAACATCGTCATTCATTTAAATTTTATACCAAGCCGAGTTCTCATGAAAGGACATTCGCTAGCTGCTTCACAAAAGAAAATGAAGCTGATAAAAATTGTTCTCTGCCCAACCAATATGTAAGAACTTACTTGAAAAGTAGTTCCACTGGAAGTGATACGATCCTCCCCAAACAAGCCCAAGTTGTAATTTGTGGAGCTGGAACTGTCGCGAATTCTGTGGCTTATCATTTGGTACAGAATGGATGGAATGACATTGTGGTATTGGAACAAGAGAAGTGAGTACTTACTTGAGTTTTGTACTGTTTACATTTTAATAAAACATAACTTGATTGAATCATGTACAAAATGCATAGGATTGGGAGTGGAACGTCCAACTTTGGATCTGGAACTTTGGGTCTTTTCAAGCCAATTGCTGATCGAAATCTTGTAATGTACAGTATTAAATTGTATAGACAATTACAGGAAATGGGATATGACATAGGTAAGAACAAGGCACAGTATATCCAATTTTGGAAAATATTATTTATTTCATTACAATTTACAAATTTTCTCATCTTGAAAGGTTTTAAACAATGTGGCAGTGTGAACTTAGCCCAAACGAAAGACAGAATGATAGCACTGAAGCGAAGAATGGCTTATCATCAAGCAACTGGACTTCATTGCGAGGTGATTTAAATGTTCATTCAGGGTTGCTATTCTGCTGAAAGTAGGGTTGCCAGATGTTCACTACTTGAGTGAATTGTTCATCATTTGTATTTTTTATTCACTAATTCAAAATGGAAATAGTGATTGTGTAAAAAGATCTTATCCAATAATGGGAAGGAGAAAAACAAACTTATTTTGTGAGTGAACAAGTGTTAGTGGAGCTTTTAGTGTTCATTAAGGCAAGTTCTTAATATTGATTAGAGCTGACTCTGATGCAAATCCTGGCTATTGTGCAGGCCCCTGCAATTTTCATCTTAGTTTGGTAACTTTTTGTAACACATATTCCTTTGTTCAAGTGCACAGCACTGCGAATGTAAGCCAAAAGTATGTTTCATAAATGCCATTCATGCCTTTAGTACTTTAATGAACTCCTGATGAGTTTTGGCTCTAATGCACACAGAGAATTTTATTTGAAGATTTGAAATAATAAATAAAAAGTTTATTCCATTTTATGCTAAAGCAAAACTCAGCTTCACACTTGACTATATTTTAAATAATAAAGAAAATGTATCATTATTATTCAGATATCCCCCCCCCCATTTCACTATTTTCTGAAAACCTTTCTGGCAACCCTAGCTGAAAGATGCCATTCTGTATTTAGTGACTATTCGCATATTTTACTAAATAGGTTGTTGGTAGCAGTGAGTTAGCTCGCCTGCACCCTTATCTGCATACTAGTGATTTGGAGGGAGCCATTTGGGTTCCAGAAGATGCAGTGGCAAAACCACTTGCTGTGTGCGAAGCCCTAGCCAAACTGGCCAAGGAAGGAGGTAAGTACTCATGTAAATGTAGAATAATGTGGAAAACGAAATAACATGTTAATTAGATATTGCAATAAGTTCCCAAACAAGGACAATATCTAAAAACAATTTTTTAAAACAACAATTTACAATGTTTCTTGGCCAGATTGCCCACATCGTCAGGCACGAGTCTGTAAATAAACATAGTAATGAACACATGAAACATTTTAAAAACCAGTAAATATCAAAGAAGGTTAAACAATTTCTAAACCAAAACATATTGTATATAGTGTAGAAAGGAATTCACCTGTCCATTAAATAAATGAAGAAGGTTGAAATTTAATTTAATTAGCATATTGTAGAGATACAAGAATGTAACCATTTATTGAATTAATTCAAACATTTCGATCAAAACAAAATATCAACCCTCAGGTCAAAATGGACAGTGGTGGTGTATGATATTAAGGAAGTATTGAGATATAGGAGAGGGGAGATAAAGGATATATAGGAGATAAGAGGATATATATAGGATAGGAGAGGGGGAAGTAATAGTAATAGAGCTGACCATAATATTTTTTTCATTTAGCTGGTGGTACATTGTCGTAACTAGTACGAGTAAACAAATTAGCTTACAAATTTGTGTTAACCATATCATATATTTTAATTTGCAAGATTTTTGAAATTATTCATGATACTTTTGAGGTTTGTGGTTAAAACAACTGGATTCAAGAAATTAATTAATGTTGCAAATGTATTCTCTGGCAGATCACCAAATGATGTCCCACTTCTTTTATTTTCAAAGCATGTGCCCACATTTGAGGTTTCCGTTTTCTTGTTTTCCCTGTGTAGGTTTTGGAACAGTCTAAGCAGAAAATGGAGTAAAGAAGCATTTTCAGTGTCAGTATTTAGTGTTGGATATTCAACATTCCTAACTAAAAATTTCATATTTTTGACAGAAAAAACTCTTATTACTGGGCCCTGGTAACGAAAAAGGGATAAACCTTGTTCCTATAGACAGTAAATTACTTCTTCTTAACACATTGAATAGTCAGAATCCATGTTTGGGTCCATGGGCCTTTGATACCGAAAAATCGAATTGACTGCAAAACGTCTGTCTATGTGTACTCAACGCTTGAATGAAGTCTGTTTTTTAAAGGCAGATATTCAAATAAGCTTATGACAATTTTTCGAAAATAAAGTAGTTTTCGCGTATTATTGCCTGAAATATAAACAAGTAGTAAACCATTATTTTCTCTGAAACGGCTAGAATTTTCTTTAAATTTTCTCCTCGAATGTATAAAAAAATTGATGCTGGTCGCATTTCCGGTATTGTATAACAAAATCGTAAAATAAATATTTTTAAAAAAGTCATGTAAAATGTTTTGAGAAAACGAGTTGTTTTCGCGTAATTGGAACTTGAATTTAATGCAAATTGTAAAAAAAATTCTCAAATGCCGCTCCAAATTGTTTCCATGAATAGAACAAGGCAGGTCTAAAAGAATGGTGCAGGTCTCTTTTTCGTTGAACTCTGGATTTTCGAAAATTGCAAAAGTTAGAAATTATGCAAGAAAGTATAATGTAATTATCACTAGTTTTAATTTGGAGGGAGATTATTATTATTATTATTATTATTATTATTATTATTATTACTATTATTCCATTCGTTCGGGCCTCCTCTCTAATCAGTGGCCTGGTGTGCCAACCCAGTTTCTCTCCTGTACCCTCTATGGGCCGACAACAGGAAGTTCAAAGGTTCATGACCCTTCCCACTCTCCTCAAAATGGAGTACTTCTTCGTCTGACCCCTCACCTTCAACATATTCAGCAAGGGAGGCCCTACCGGTAGCTAGGCTACCACTGACATAGCTTTAAGGCTCAGGGGGTACACAAGCTCCACTGTTATTATCATTATTTTCATCATCATCATCATTTTTGTTCGCGTTTAGGCCGCCTGGGACCACGCGTACATGCTTACTGCCTTTACCGGGGCTCAAAAACATGATATCGGTGGCAGGGTAGGGAACATCGGGGAGGGGGAGGGATCATTTTTATCTCCCATGGTTGTTAGCCTTGGGGGTATGGAAGATGAAATGATGATGATAGTGAGGGGTGAAAGGAGGGATCACACGTATAGACATACCCAAATACACCCATGTCAGAGGCGGGGCTCGAACCCGCAACCTTGCGGTCCGAGATCGACACGACACTCCTGCTTAGCGGAGGGGCCGACATTATTTATTATTATTATTATTATTATTATTATTATTATTATTATTATACTTTATTACAAAAATATGGAGTTGCTACAATAAATATCTTCCTTGAAGTGTTCTAACAACTTTCGTGTAGTACTCGATTAATGATGATTTCGGTGATGTCTTTACTTCCTTGGCCCTCTATCCACCATGTTCAGCAAGACAAAAACTTCCTGGTGATGCTTGCCGTACCTAGTAAGCGGCCTTTTGCATAGCTCTGAGATGTTTTTTTCGTAAACTCAGTACTTTTTTCCAGCCTTCTGCCAATCCTTCGTAACACCATTTGCCGATTCTATCTCAGGTATTATCTCCACTCTCTGCGATGTGTACATATCCTCAACACCTAGAGGCTTGTATTTCCGTTTTTTCTCGCAAATAGTTGACATTAGGTTGTCATCTGTAGGAACTGCAACATCACTAATCGTAGCCGTTCTCGCTATTTTATCAAATAAAACTATGTCTGGTCTGTTTGCTTCTACCGTCCTGTCAGTTACAATTGTGCTGTCCCACACTATTCGTACTAGGTTATTACTAATTACTAGGGGGCGGATTTTAATGGAATGTCATTTTTTTCTTTTCACATTAGAACAACGCCGTTTAGTATAGAAATTCCATTTTATGTTATGACAAAACAAAAAGGCCCATTTTTATGTCATTTTTTTTCTTTTTGCATTTTTCGTGGATTTCGGCTTATAAGTTTCTTTTTTTACCTTTTTAGCGTCATTTCTAATGCATTTTCGCTGATTTCATCGATTTTAACATCACTTTAATTGGAATTAGCTTCAGACAATACGAGAGTGCAACAAATGTTCACCACAGAATTCCTGAGTAGCCTTTTCGATTTTTTCGCTCATGTAATGTCAGCCATTGTGAGAAGTATGTAATCTAAGGTTCCTGTGAAGTCTATCGGCGCCATTGTCAGTTCGGCGGATTTCGCGATAAATTAAGGTAAATATTTTCTTTAATGAACAGTTCAAACCAAAGTTTGCAATTTGAGTTTACTTGAACAAAAAGATGCCTCAATTACATCAGTAACATATCCATCAGTTTGAGTTGTTCATCTGAAGTGATTTTGATCATATTTTACGTTAATTTTTCTGTGTTTTTAGGACATTTTAAGAGCAATTTATTGATCAATTTTGACAGTGTTTTAGATTATCAAAATCCGCCTCCCTACTGGTTACTGTCTCAGCCTTACCTTATAATATGACTGTTCTTGTTCTACTAGTTGATATCTCATTGCAAGTACCAGATTAATTACTTTGGCTACATTATTATGCCATTTGCATTCAGTTTGTGCCCAAGGGCGATATCCATTGCATATACATTGGATAGAATTATTAGTAGTTTTACATAATCGGCATTTCCTGTTAATCTTTTGGCCCATAACATATTTCTGATAGGTTCTGGTTTTAATCTCTTGGTATTTGTATGGAGAACAGGAATCCCTATGTTGTACCATAAAGACCCCCCTGTTTGCAGCCCTTCTGTAGATCATTTCAGATCAGCATCCTCAGAACTCAGTGTTGCTATATAATAAGCTGCTTGCAACGCTGCTGAAGTGTTTTTGTTGTGTTTTGTTTTTAAAGCATTAATTCAATCTTGAGCCACAAGTTTAGGAAATCTGTTTTCTTGGGCTAGACTTAATGGGTTGATATTTTTATGCTGAGAGCAAATTGCATTATGAAGTGGAGTATTAGCTGACAGAAAATAGTCACTAATTTCTCTTCCTGCTGACGAAATAGTGCTTTCAAATTCAATAGTTCTCTACTTGCATTATTTCGAGATTGACATAATCTCTGTATTAAACTATGTGGATGATGGAGTCGATGTTTGGTAAGAACCGTTCTCAGTTTTCTGTCGAAAGCTTGTAAAGAGATATCCGTCCATTTTATCATTCTGAAGGTATAAGTTGCTATAGGAATAGCCCGCGTGTTATTTTCAGACATTTTATTTCTTGAGCGGATGCTCGTCTCACAAATTTTATTTACTCTGGATAGTACCTTTTTTGTATCCTATTTCTGATATTCATGTCAGATATTTCCAACAACTGCAACATCGCCAGATATTTAAACTAGTCTTCATTGACTATGCTTTGTATGATGGCGTACACCTGAGAGTTGAAATTCGCTATCTTCATTTTGGACTCCACCACGTTTGACAATGTCGCACATTTATCTAAGCCAAATATTCCATACAAATATCTTTACTGAATTGTTGGACCAAGGCAAGTTCAGTTTGCAATTGGTTTTTATTACAGTCCATATTAAAGTGATGTGATATGGGTACTATATAAAAAGAAATCCAGATGTTCGCATATCTAGATTCTCTAACCATTCTACTTAGGGAGAGATGCAGAACCACAGTCGGCCCAATCCGTCGCCCTGAAACATACCTCGCTGGATTTCAATTTCCCTGGTCTGCTACGAGTAACTGCCCTGTTTACGTGTATAGAAGTCTTCCATTCGGATTTACGCTTAGGAAATTCAATAGAGCTGGGTTAATTTTGTAAATCTCTGGGATTCGCAGAAGCCACGTGTGAGGCACAGAGTTAAATGCCCTTTTATAGCCCACCCATCCCACAGATGTATCATGTAGGCGGACTTGTTGTGTAACCACACTGCCTAGTTCTTTGCTACCCTTAGTTTCTTTTCGACAGCCAATTTGAGCAGGAAGGTAAAATGTTTTGATTTATTACATTATTATTATTATTTACGTTATGATTATTTTCCTACCTTCTTAAGGCATTGTAGGCCATAGTTATTTTTAATTGATAATGGCATTTTTTTTGCGTACCCATCTCTGGAAAAGCTCGTGTTCACTTTTACCACGAGCTTGCCTTGATTTCCATCATGCTTTTTTGTTTATTGTGCACTTTTTTATTGTATCTTATTTATGTATGAGTGTGTATATATGTGTGCATGTATGTATTAGTGATTTTATTTCCTTTGAATAAACTAGTACATTTTAAATTTGTATAATGTCTAAATCTTTTTGTTTTGAACATGTCATGTTTATGAACTTCCCTGTATACCAAAATAAATTAATTACCTCTTTTCTTTTGATCAATCGTTGATGAACATGAAATGAAATGAATTTTTTTTATGTTCAATGTTCGGTCTGTATACCTTATTATATCAACCTCCAATTGGGACCAGTCATATCCCAGTTGAAACTTACCACAATCAAATCATTGTCTCATTCAGGTTGAGAGTAAACATTCAAATTGTGAACAATCCAGTCAACTCGTGATCAAAGAAAAGAAAGGGGCGGAGAAAAAGAATAAGGAGGAGAGGAAGAAGAAATGGAAGAATGGCGGTGGTACAAAATGGCCCAAGGTCTGGTTTCCCGTTTTTTTGAGTCGGGGCTAGCTTTACGGTTTTGCCCCCACCCTCGGCGCCTAGAAGACCTACCAGGGCTTCTCGCTTTGTCCATGGTAGCACATGGTCCTATCTCGATACAATGTCCCTTTTCTGGATTCATGCAGGCAGTTCTTCAATTTTGTAGAATACGCGGTTACCGATCAGGCCAAAAGATAACGTATTCGGGTGTTGATGTGGTACATATGAGACTGGGAATGTTCCCTTGGCCAGAAACATAAATGTAACTTCATTATTTGGGCACGTCTTCTGAGTTTCAGTGGGAAATATAGTTATTCAAATTATCGTTTTCCATATTGTCGTGGCAAAAAGTACTATTCTTTCATGAAGAACGTGATGAGGGTTAAGGGCACAAATTTATAGCTAATTTCCCTTTGAAAATATATTTTATTATATAGGAGCCAATATTTTTGTCAACAAAACTTGAAAAAAACGCTCTTTTTTCTGTATTCAAAATTCGACTAGAATATGTTTTGGGATAGAGATCACAGAATTATGAAAACGTGCACAAATTTCACTTCTCCCCGTAGCTCGTCAGACACAATTTTAAACTGTTTTTGACGTAAATAAATAAAACATTCGTGCCTTCCGCAGGCACCGCAGCCAGCCTCAGGGGGCGCGGACGTGACTCAAGTCCATGCCTCACGATGCCGAAGCACTTGGCCGTGCGTTTGAAACGTATTACCGTTATGTAATATAATTTGATAAGCTAATAACATAACTAAAACTGACTTTGTGCTTAAAGAGACTTCAGTGGGCTTTGCAGCATTGAATCTATGTATCTCAGTGCCTTTCACACCGTTCGTTTCCATAACGAAAATGCAAACTCAAAGTTACTTTTGCATTTACTTTCCAGTGGGCGCTCGGTCGTAAATTTTACCACAATATCAGATTTTTTTTTTGAATTTGCTATCGACTCAGTTGCCAAAGACTTCTACGTTCTTGATATTCCGCGATGATATCTTTAGTGGTGCTTATCTTCATCTGTTGTTTAGTTTGCACGCAAGATTCAGTTCCTGTAACGCTCTATTACATACTAATGTGTATTTAAACGCACTTACTAATGTGTATTTAAAAAAGTGCAAATCCAAGAAGTGCTTATGTCGTGTGGTTCAGTTCATTCAGCTCTTTCAGTATAAATAAAAAAAATGGGAGCCGGTTTTTGAGAAAATATGACATTTTGAAAAAAATCTGTTCAGTAACAGAGCCTCCCCCAGACTTATATTTCCGTTAAAATCTGGACATCGATTGTCGTCATATTATAAAAATTACTACGCATAGTAGAGGAGTCACTGTAAGAAGACACACATTACACTAAACAGAAGACACTTTAACTGGTCGGGAAACAAATGCAGGTCATGCAGCGCGATGACGTCGCAAGAGGTAGTGACGAAGCCATTTACAGGTGAACTAACTGTAAACAAACGCACTGACAAAATGAGTGCATGGGCATAACTTGCAATTATATTGTCAGCAGTGGCCAAGCTGTAGCTGTCAAGAGTACGTAGTAACGTATGTATATCGTTGGCTATAAGTGTAGGAGAATGCAAATAAATTTGTTGGTATCAGGGACATCCTAAATTTGCATTTCAGTGTAAGTACTGACATACTTTTTTGTAGCATTACGAACTTTCCCTATACTGTGTGTACGAGAACTAGTGTGTACTGTGCAGTAGTTTTACACAGTGCAGCCCGAAGATGGGGAAACATGCGTATCCCCGAACCGTCACGGAACAAATCATCGTCCAATTGTTATGTTTTTTTATAAGCTAAGTGAACCCTGTGATGAAATCCATTTCATGTATATGATAGTGTTGCTACGACAGAACATACTTGCTCGCATATAAATATATTATTATAAAGATACCCTTATAAATAACGCTTACGTAATATTGTAATATTGCAACTTATTTTGCTGAATCATGCATGCCTATACCCCTAGGGATGTATTCTCCAGTAAACAAACTAGATATCTTGTATGTCGGCCGCTCTCCAATTTTTCGCCGGCGCCGACGTTTTTGTGAGAGAGAACAGATGAAACGGAGGCACTGCGAAAGTGAGGAAGGAGTACTGAAAGGGGGGAGAGGGAACGGAAGGATTCCGTGGAGAGCGCAATCGCGATCAATCGATTGGACTTCGAACATTTCCAATTATTCAGGGTTAGAAAATTAACACATACGTTTAAAATTTGAGGGGCCGCGACGTCAGCCAGATCGAGACCTGAACTCAATTTCTCAGAGTTTACACGCCGTCACTCATACTACTACGCCACCGAAGCGCCATATGGTTGTAACTCAGGTCGACGCTCAAAAACGTAAATGCTCGCTTCATGTAAAATACCCTCAAAAATCAAAAGATCCGTTTGGACCTCCCAAAGCCTTGAGCTCGTTCAGATCGATCGGGGGACATCAATTTTGTAGAAAATCTGCTGAACGGTGAAGGCGCTAGCGCTGACCGCTGACGGTCAGACAAACGGTTTGCCGTCAATCGATTTTTCGGTATGAAGGACTCTCATAACATCGATTCTGGCTACAACACAGATGATTTTTGTAGCATTACGAACTTTCCCTATACTATGTGTACGAGAACTAGTGTGTACTGTGCAATAGTTTTACACAGTGTAGCCCGAAGATGGGGAAACCATCAGGAAATGGATTTATCCACTCATTCGTTTCCGCAATAAGAGTTTTTCGGCTGAAAATACGCCGTTTTCCGGCACACGGCTTTCTCTTCTTGAGAAGTACCTTCGTAAGGGCGTGAAAGTAAAAAAAAACAAACGCAGACGATGTAGAGCAGGCGTGCTCAGCGCAAAGGCTCCCCGAGCCGGTGCGAGCCACTCCCGGCGCGCGGGCTCAGAGATGCGCTGGCGAGCTGCGCGGCGTCGCTCCGCTGCAGGAAAATGGCTTCGGGACGGGAGTGCGGGGCTGCGGAACGCCTAAAGGCCCATTCACAATGCGGACGTAAGCATAAGCGTAACGCGTAGACATAAACTTTAACGTAAGTGATAGACTGAAGCATTCACAATGTCCAACATAAGCGTAAGCAAAGACTTTCTATTTTCTGTGGGTCATTCTAGTTACTATTGGTTGGATGTGAGAATCTATATTTTATATATACACATATTATATACATAAACATGTACGTATGTACTGTGGCACAACAGCTCTTTACGAGCCAAGGCCTACTAGCGCCATCTCGGCCTTGCGGCCATGGGTTGGATTAGGTTAGGTATGGTATTTCATTTCAATACAAATTAAAACTAAATGATACTACTATGAATTCTACAACAAAACTAAACTACGAAAAGATCGTATGCTACAAAACAACGCAGAAAACCGTCGAAAATCAACCAAGTGATTTGGAAAACTAGTCTGATGTTGTCGACTTCGATCCTATTTCGATACTCGATTTTGTGTTAAGCGTACTGTGATTCGTTCATTTCTTACATAAGCATAAGCACAGGAGGTTATGTGTTATGCTTATGCGAAGGCATTGTGATTGAGTCCGCTTATGGACGTAGTCCTACGTTTTGTGTTAACGCCATGAATATGTTTATGATTGCATTGTGAATGGGCCTTAACAGCCATCGTCTCCGAAGCGCGTGGCATCGGGTTATCTTTCGCTTCCCGCCCCTCGTGCGGGGTAGAGTGCGCTAACGCGCAAGATGGAGTTAAAAGCAATATAGTTTAAGACCATGAATATGACCATGACCATGATAATCAACGCCTTGCAAATCCTTTTGGTGCGGACATCCAAAAAGTCAGGCTACAAAGTAGTGGGAAATTACATATTTGCAGATTGTCATAAACTTAAGAAGTTTGTAGATCTATACGCAAACACTTGATTCGCTCTTCTAGAAATTTCAAAACTATTTGTTATTTGAATTAGTAATGTAATTCATAAAAATAGAATGAAATGGTTTTAATTAAAAAAGTACGAAGAATAAGTAGAGTGTAATACCCAGTTTTCCATAGAGGACTAGGGTAAGAACGAATTGAAAATGTATTTTGGATCCAAATAATTGTGCAAAGGTACTTCATTTGCTTCTTTTATTGTCTTATCCGTCTACGACATTTTTTAAAAGATGAATATTGCTTGACTAACTAATGAAGTGTGTGTTTTTGTTTACGCGTAAACTAATACTGAACAGTCAGCAATTAAGCAGAGGACCGTCTGAAATTTGCACAATTATTTTGGATCCAAAATACATTTTCAATTCGTTCTTACCCTAGTCGTCTATGGAAAACTGGGTATTACACTCTATTTATTCTTCGTACTTTTTTAATTAAAACCCTTTCACTCTATTTTTATGAATTACTTTTTTTTAAAAAACAATTCTGTCCCTCAAGAAAATGTGTGCAGGTAAATCTCTTTCCCCACACGTCATATACAGTTTTTACTGTTTTTTGACAAATAAATAAACACGAAGGCGTTTCCTGCGCCCAGTCGGCAGGTTCACCTCCCCGGGATCTCGTCTCCGGGCGCCGGAGCATCGCGTGCGCCCAGCGGCTCGGAAGGCCTCGCCCGCTTCTTTCGTGCGAGGGCGCTGCCCACCCGCTTTCACCCAAGGCCTCCTCCTGGCCGCTGCGCGAGCCACAAGCTCCTCGCACGCAACACTCACCCTGCTGCATGCTCGGATTGACATGACATTTTGCCAGCTCTTCCAGCGCCTTTCAAAACCCCTACATACAAAATTTCCAAGTGCTATGAAGCATTGCAAGTATTTTGCGACAATTAGTATTGATACCTTTCATGACCTTACCGCCTTTGGAAGGGCGGAAATCGATGCTCGTCGCCGATAGTGGCGGCGCGGTGTGTGATTATGGCCGCAGAACCAGCGGCGAGCAGCGATTTCCGCCCTTCCACAGACGGTAAGGTCATGAAAGGTCTCAATACTAATCGTCGCCAAAACACTTCTTGCAATGCTTCATAGCACGTAAAAATTCGTATGAAAGAGTTTTGAATCCTGCTGAACAAGCTGGGAAAATTCCATGGCAGTCCGAGTATCCAGCACGGTGAGTGTTGCGTATCAGTGCTACTAGCTTCGGGAAAGGAAACTGTTTGTAGTAACCCCGCCGTTTACCGGCTTGGTGGAATCGCACGTGAAAAAGAGAACATGCACAGAAAATTAAACGTAAAAATAAAAAATAACAATCAACGTTCTTCAATTTATCTAAATCCCGATTGCTTTGTGCTACCCTTACAACGGACTCCCGCTGGTGGCATCGACCTGACATCACTGCTATACGCCTTCCCTCCCCTCCACAAGCAACCCTCTTCCCCGATCTCCCGGCTCTAACTAATTGCACCCAAACAGCTGACACGAATTCACAATAGATGTCTTCGCGTTTGTGAATAGATCCGCCTGGCACTTCCCTGGCCTCATTCAGTGTACTACCATTGTACGTTTCTTGGAGAAAATTAACAACACAGGAAATATGCTATATTTTCAATTTACGTTTACCTGATAAGTCCCATTTATTATTATTATTATTATTATTATTATTATTATTATTATTCCTCTCATTCACGACTAGAGGTGTTATGAGTCTGTTGATATAAAGTCTACTCCGAGTTGCAACCAGCTTCCTGAGGAGTAAGTAAATCTAGGGACTATCGGTGCCTCTACAATATTTTGCGCACAGTGGGGGCTGTTCCAAATAAAGCACTTTCTTGCACTGCCCAGTCTTTTGAATTACCTGAGAGTTAACCCATGTTCTTACACAAATTCGGCTGATCTCGATTTCCAAACTCTTGTATTTAAGACGTTTCTCTGCCTCCTTGGTTACGACGTTTTGATCGCATGGCACAGCAACGTCTACAAGTAGACACGATTTTTTCTCAATTACAACTATTATTATTATTATTATTATTATTATTATTGTTATTATTATTATTATTATTTCTTCCAGAGGCTCTTGATTTTCTTCTTCTACCTCTTGTTTCAAATACTTGAGTGGATATCTAGTTTCCCAGTTTTTATCTGCTTCATGATAGAATGGCAATTTATTTTTCTAAGTTGAAAAACATATGATAAAAATATGTCATACAATTAAATAAATACTATATTTTTCTCATTAGAGAATTTTCACGTTTTGAGAACTGATATTCATGTTTTTTGGTACAAAACGCCCATTTTGTGAAAAAATAATACTTTTTATTCAGATACATTATTATTTCAATGTTTGTTGCAGGTGCTCGGTATGTGGAAAAATGCAAAGTGGTGCAAGTGTTGACAGAGAATGCGCGAGTGAAGGGCATACAAACGAATTTGGGCACTATTCTCTGCGAATATTTCGTTAATTGTGCTGGCATGGTGGGTAATTTCATCTTTTTATTTCTGGTTCCAGTGCTCTTTATTACTTGTTTAGAAAATAGTAATTGTTTGCTTCGTTCGCCGAGCAGCGGTACGCCCAGAAGTGCGTTGCACAGTGTGTAGTTTCAGGCATCTAGCTCGTAAGAAGTCGTTTTTTCGACCGGGTTCCTGACCAGTTTTTAAGTCGTGCGTTGTATTCTCCAATATCCAGAGCATGTGGCTACCAGGGAGGGATGCGGGGGGAGGGCAGGGCTCCCGTTGCACACACACACCCCCAGCACTAGAGTTTTTGTTTACCTTCCTTGATTTGGCAAAATTGATTTAAATATTTACTTACGTTATAATGTAATTATTAATCAAAATGACATTGCAAAGAACAGGGGTTTTCAAACTTTTTCCGCCCACGGCTCCCTTGACCTAAACGAAACTTCCCGCGGCTCCCTTGGCAACAATAAGTTTCAAATACAGACTAATGTAGGCCTACTAACAGGGTTGGGCAAAATACTTGAAAAATGTATTTCAGATACAAAATACAAAATACTTCCCCGAAAGTATTTTAGATACCAAATACAAAATACTTTCATAAAAGTATTTTAGATACAAAATACAAAATAGTATTTTAAAATACTTTTGAAAATACAAAATACAACCAACGATGTTTTACACATAACTTCTATCCTATTTTTTCTCTTTTAAACAATCATTCACGTTCAAAATTCACATTTAAAATCACATTACATTTAAAATTTTATTATTAAAAATATATAACATTTTTATACAAAAATGTTTCAAATTAAATTTTCAACCCATTTCAGGTATCAGTATGGGGTCATCCATAAATTACGTAAAGCTAAATGGGGTGGGAGGGGGTCAGAGAGGGGGTCTGAGGCAGCTTTACGCTGCTTTATATACGTAGAGATAGGGAAGTGCGTTACAAGGGGGGGGAGAGGGTATTGAAAATACTCGAAATTTGCGTTACGTAATTTAGACGGCCCCTATCATTTGTGATGTATGTTCATATTTTAAGTCTGAAAGGCATCTTTTCCATGCTAACACGCAACACTCACCGTGCTGGATACTCGGATTGACATGAAATTTCACCAGCTGGTAGAACACCACGCAAAACCTATATACACAAATTTTGAAGTGCTGTGGAATATTGTAAATAGCGTTTTATAGGCATTTTGTTTTTAGCAGGACCTTTCGTGACCCTCGCGCTTCCCGCAGCGGGCGAGCCGTTGCTTCGACAGCGCTAGGAACGTTACGCGGCGTCTATCAGCCGGTGTCAGATTTCCAAGCGCGTTCGTTCCATCTGAACCTGCAAAGTAAACACCCGTTTTTGTCACCCCGCCTGCCCTCCAAGTAACTGAGACCATGCCGAAAGGCTGATAGTGCAAGCGCGGTGTATGAGTAACGTCCGCAGAACCAGCGGCGAGCAGCGTTTCCGCCCCTCTAGGGTCGGTAAAGTCAAGAAGGTCCCAATACTAATTATAGCAAAAACACTACTTACAATGCTTCATAGCACGTAAAAATTTGTATGTAGGGGTTTTGAAAGGTGCTCAACAAGCTGGTAAAATCTCAAGTCAATCCGAGTATCCAGCATTGAGTGAGTGTTGCGTGAAAGAAGCGAAGGAGTACAAAGATATCACCATGAGTTCTTGGGAGGTGATAGTTTGGGACAAATATTGCAGGATGTAGACAATTAACTAAGGTGCCTTTCAGACTTAAAGTATGAACATACATTACAAATGATATGGATACCTAATGAATACCGCGGATTGTTATGTATTAAATATGCATTTTAGGTGCCTAAAATAGGTTCTTTCAGCATCTGTTAGGCTTTTTAATTGGTAGAATAGGCACTAATAAAACTCGTAACATACAAGAAAATTCACTTTTTGACCATTTATTATTTTTCTCAAAGATAACATAAATCAATATTACGTAGAATCAGTATTGACCATTTTGCGATAATACTATTTAACACGTTTGGTAGTAAGAATTATTCCAACCGTATTTTGCATCACAATAAATTATTAATACATTCTCCAAATTTTCAAGAGAAAACGAATGTTTCTTATCGGTCAAGATCACTTTGCTTTCGGGGAAATTCAATCGCTTTATCGTAGAAACGAAGGCAGCTTCTCCACGAAGTCAAAAAGTAGTGGCATGGAGACTTTTATCGCTAGATCCTTGTCTGGTATATTCATTTCTCGCTCTCTTACAGGTGACAAAATGAGACAAGGGGATAAAAAGGTAAAAGAGGACGAATGCAATTTAGGTTGTTAAAAATGACTTAAAATAAATGTCGTCCTTGTCTGTTGTGCCGACAAAGAAGAAAAAGGTAAAAGGAGCCATAGACAAAAGAAGTTAGGCAAATGAGTCTCATTTTAGGTTCTTAAATGTATAATAGGCACAAATAGGCATTAATATTAAAATAGGCTCTTTTAGGCGCTACAAAATTGACGGTTTTAGTTCAAATAAACCTAAAATGTACATACAAAGCTTCATTTAGTACAAGGTACACAGGAAAAAATAGATTTTTACCTAAATATACCACAACGAAATATCAGCTCTTAAAAACACCGCAAGCACAAGTTTTTAATCATTGCGTACAACCACAGAGCCACCAGGCACACACATGGGCAGCACTCGTTCTGGCACGCGGAGCCTGCTCTCCGAGAAATTGAATCGGAGCTCGCGATTACAACCACGGTGTAAGAAATATATTATACACCGTGATTACAGCGATCCTCCGGTTATCTCCGGTTGAACCGACGACGGGGGAAAACGTAATCGGAGAAACCGGAGGTCCGGCTCCACTCGTCCACGTGGCGGGACCCTCTCCATTTACTTGCCCAATGAATGTTTGTGACGGATTAATCAAAAAGTATTTTTGTATTTTGAAAATACAAAATACTATCAGAAAGTATTTTCGATACAAATACAAAATACATGTTTAAAAATGTATTTTCGATACAAAATACAAATTACAAAAGTATCGAAAATACGTATTTTAAATACAAGTATTTTCGATACTGCCCAACTCTGCCTACTAAAGATTCAACACGAATGAGTGACACAATAGGCTATTTTATTTGTCCATTCTAATTAGGTATTAAATTTTTGTGTCGCTGCCGCGCGCTCGCATAGGCACGGGAACTCTTGATCTGCGCGGATGCGGAAGGTTAAATATCCCCTGCCGCGTTGCGCACTAGGGATGCACGTCGGTGCTAAAGGAGCCGCAGAAGCTTATTGGTGAAGGACTTGCTACGTTCAATTAATCCATAATTAATTAGAACAATAAATCATATATATTACAAATAACAAATAGTATCCTAGTACAAAATTACTTTGTAGACATACATTATAACAGGGTTAAAGTAAATCAGATCTAAAGATCTTTTATTAATAATCCACCGCGACGTCCGTGGGAGCCGCGACGCACAGTTTGAAAACCTCTGGTGTAGAGTGATTTACACACTACAAAAATAACGTGCGATGTAGTAACATCGTCCATGACGTGTGATTCTGGCAGAAATATTCAAATATTTGCTGAATATTATAGTGTAAGAGATGCACTTTACCGTGAAAGTTTCACATTTAATGCCCTGAATACAGAAGATATAACTAAGCATATTGAAGCCAAATGCTTTCATAAAATTCTTAGAATTTTTTTTGTCGAGAAATATAAAAAAAGTTACGCGGAGTTGCATGTTACTGTCACAGAAACATTCCTTTAAACGATACAGTTGGGTCTTGCTGCCCGAAATTGCCCGTATTCCAGAAAATAATATGTTTTCGGGAAATATTCAGGTCACCGAAGACGCGGTGTATTTGCCTTGAGGCGAGATGCTGCTTGCACATCACGATTCACATTCTTCTTATATTATCCAAGCCTTACATAAGTAGATTAGGAGACTCTTTTTGACTCAAAATGCATGATAGGTCACTCACTTCTCATCATTTGCTCAATCGATCAATGGAATACAAAGACAAGAACAGATGGAGATTGGGGTTGTTGCCTATTATTAGCAAAATTGAAGAAATCAAGTAAAATAATTTGTAATGTAAACTAAAATACAAGAAAATTAAATTAACACGTTCAAAATAAATATTAATTAAAATGTTATAATTAATAAATATGTTATTCAAGTTATAAAAATAAAATGAAAGTTACCTATAAAATGAAAATCGTGCATGATATGAGCTTTTCGCTTTATGTTTCTTGTGGACAGTTTTTTATGTTGTGTATTTGTTATGTGATATAGTAACACAATGTGTAAATAATAATCGCATGGTACGCAAAAGTGACATTCTCAAAGATTAACTTATAAGTGATGTCCACACCAGATTTCGTCCGCACGCGTGTAATAGTACTCTAGAATATCATTTTTACGAGCTAGTTGCTGGAAAGAACATCCCGTGCTCGGGGGAGGGGAGGCAGAGGCAGTTGTGTACCTTCAACGATTGGCGAGACTGCGCATTATACGCCAGGGGCAGCGGGGCTATCTTTAGCTCCCGGCCTTCGCGGGCGCCCAAAGCGGCAGTGGGCGCGAACGGCGCCAACAGAACTTGAAAGGAACGAAGGTTATTGGATTTAAAGGCAGAGGTTTTGGACTTCGTGAAACACGGACGAACGTTTTGCCGTCAATCGATATAAAGGACGCACAAAACAGAGATTCTGGCTACACCACGTGTTAGATGATTTTTTTTCTAAATTTAGCAACTGGATTTATCCCCTTTTTTGTTATCAGAGCCCGGCAATGAGAGTTTTTCTGCGGAAAATCGTCGTTTTTCTCTCTACTGCGTAAGCGGTAGCGAGAAAGTGAAAATCTGATTGGCTTCAACAAGTTTTCGAGCGCAAAATATATATTGCTTCGCAAATTCACAGGTAGTTTTGCTTCTACATTTGGTTCGTAGTATATTTGTGAGCAATTTTTTCTTAACGTATTAATTCTTCCCAAAAATCTGGATTAACAGAAGAAAATTTGAGGGTATTGTTACAAGTGAGAGCTGCAACCACAAGGTGGACACGGGAGAAATATAAAATACAATAGGTACAATAGGTAGTTATATCGGACGCAATATGTTTCTATCTGAGTTATTAAAAATGACTTCAAGAAATTTCAATTTTTTTTTTTGAAAATGCTTTGTTTCGTATTTCGAATAAAAAATTATCAAAAATTGTTTCTTAAAAAAATACGGAGCGTGCGTTAAATGGAACTGTTTTGCGTTATGTAGGAGGTTCGGATCAATTGAAAATGTATTTTGGTTCAAAATCATTTTTCATACGTTCAGGCTCTTTTCTTAAGCGAAACACTGATTGTATGAAATTAGCATGCATTTCGTTTAAAACGTTAATTGATGTTATAATGCGTATATCATTTATACGGACACTGGTGATGTTGTCCAGATGAATCGAGATCTAGATGAATCCAGTTGTCCAGATATATTTTACGAAGTGACACGTTTTTTATACCGTAGTAACATTTTTTTTATTAAAATGACAAAAAAAACATTTGATCTTGGATGTCAACAAATTGTAGACACTAGATTTTGAAAAAGACCCCAAACAGGGTCGAAACATAACGATATGTATAACAATGAATAAATTGTTATAAAATGACCATGTCTGTTTTATTAAGGTGAATAAACTATAAGCTGTACACCAGACGTGTGTATTCATTGACGTGTGTGTGTGGGGGGGGGGGCAGTGGGCGCGGGAGCTGGGGCTGCAGTGCAGGCCGCGGGTGCGCATCCCGGCCATGCCCGCCGACCACTTCTACGTGACGGCGGCGCCGCCCGGGCAGGCCGTCGACCCCTGGCTGCCGTGCGTGCGCGACTACGACTCGCACACGTACGCGCGCGAGTGGGAGGGCGGCTTCATGGTGGGCGCCTTCGAGCTGGACGCCAAGCCCTCGTTCGGCGGCGCGCGCATCCCGGACGAGTGGCGGCGCAGCCTGCAGCAGGACTGGGCGCACTTCAGGCCTCTCTGGGAGAAGGCCGTCCACCGCCTGCCTCTGCTGGCGGAGGCCGCCGGCCCCTTGCTCACCAATTCACCCGACAACTTCACTCCGGATGGCAAGTGGATATTGGGAGAAACTCCCGAGGTGAGATATCGTACTTATTCTTTTTTTTTTTTTCACTCTTTGAAAGTGGTAGCGGTCAAGCTGTTTCTTACTTAATTGCTTACACTGTTCAGGGTAAAAGTATTTCATCTGTCCAGTTATGAATTGCACATTACCGTACAACACGTTTTAGATGAGTAATTCCAATCTTCTAGTGTTCAAATGAGTTAACCTATTGCTTTTCATGCTCTAAAGGATAAAATCGTATTGGGGCCCCTCCGGAATAAAAAAAACTCCATAATAACTAAAAAAATCTCTTTAATTCGGCCCTGGAACATTTGGAGTTAGCATAAATAATTTATACATTTACATACAAAAAATAATGTGTACTTAATATTACATTATTTTGTCATTTATCAAATATTTAACTAGTGGGAATACGCGGCGCACCATTCCCTTTTCGCCTCTTAGTGCTATTACTCAACAATTACTTAGACTATAAACAAGTGGATGACATCGTTCGATGATCTGCAATTGAATAATTTATGCAGAAAACATTCCAAGACACCGGAATAAATATCGTTAAGAATGACACTAATTTTAATTGACCAAAAAAGTTTCAACAAAAATTTTTCAGCCATTTGCTAGTAAATGTTGAAAATGTGGAATGGGCTTCAAGTAAAGAACCCTCAAAAATTGAAATATCTTCATAATTTCCATAACTAGATCTCACTTCTGACGTTTTCGTCATGTTTTGCCTCAAAAGCTTCTATTGTAATATCTAGTGTAATCGTTGGTTAAGCGAGACCCATACGTCCATCCATTCATATACACCGAACCATTTTCACGAATATCCCTTCCATCGGCACCAATCTTAGCCATCTTCTGCAACAGCACTAACAGGCTTAATCCTCGCGTGTGTGCAAAGTTACAGATGAAAAGAACGATGGACAAGGATTTTACGACCAAAAAAGACGAGATCGTATTGTTGAGGTATTACCATTAATAGGGTAAAAGTAGAAAACAATGTTTGATTACTATTTATTTCACTAACAGTTATTTTTCAGATACAAACATTTTATGAAATTGATTCGCGGGTGCGAGGTTCCACCATGGTTAAGGTTCCCCCATGGAGAGTGTTTCCAACTTTTTCTATTTTCTGACAGAAATTATCAATTAATATTATACATTAGGTTGCGATAGAGGAAAACGAATAGAAATTGCGATAGAGGAAAACGCCGGCTTGTCAGGTGACCAGTAAGTGCCGCAGTCTTGCGGTCGTGTTTGAAAGCATGAACAGTTGAAAATCTACCGCCAAAGAACTTGTCTACCAAAGCACATCGTTGAAAGAAGTGACTCTGCTCTTTTGCTGGAATTATGGCGCGGAATTTGGGACAAAATATCGTACCTCCAACGCGGAACGTTTGAAATGTATGTTCTGTGCTGGTAATTAATGCCAAAGGTTGTTGTAAATAACCGATTTCCTCGAACGGCGCCAAATTTGAATCGTGCGCCGAACAGTGCGTGGTGTTGGTGTGCGTTGCAGGTGCACAACTACTTCGTGGCCGTGGGGATGAACGGGAACTCGCTGCAGGGCGCGGGCGGCATCGGGCGCGCCGTGGCGGAGTGGCTGGTGGAGGGCGAGCCCACCACGGAGCTGCTGCCCTTCAGCGTGCAGCGCTTCCTCGACCTGCACAACAACAGGCACTACCTGCAGGAGCGCGTCAGGGAGGTCGTCGGCCGGTCAGCAAACGCTCGCATTGCTTGCTCTTTATCATCAATTCTCGAGCCCTCCCATCAAAATGTCTTTTTTTTCTCATTCTAATCTCTCTCTCTCTCTCTCTCCCTCTCTATCTATGTTGGTATGTATATAATGAGTTGGATGTTGGTATGTATGTAAGAGCAAAACTCCAACACCGTTGGACCGATCTCCATGAAAGTTGGCACTTCTACTTGTTTTTTCACAGAGAAGGTTTTATGTGTTGTTAATTCTGTTGTAACTCCCACTTTATGGCGCTACACATTCACTACAACCTAATCTACACAGCGTAGTGGCATGACTCTTCTCTTATGACTCTTCAAGTCATGCCACTACGCTCTTCGGAGTAAGAGCTCCCGTTACCAGAAGGTGTTAAATTCAGCTCGTCGCAATATGTGATATCTCAATTAGTTAACCTCAATATGGTTTTTACTAATATATCACACTCAGAACCATGCATCGTGTCAACAAGCAACATCGGTTTTATTCAGCCAAGGCCTATGCTGTTTAATCGTATGGTTCATTATGTAATTCTTATTCATTGTAAGGCCTGATGATGGAGGAAAACTGTCTTCCGAAACGTTGCCAAAACTGTGTAATTTTCATCTGTGTAATTATGTGATTTTATGATTAAATTGTATTGTTTTGACTGTCTATAAACTTCTTGGAACTTTTATTTTAATATTAATAAGTACATTGCTGTCTAATCCTTTACACTATGGCAATTATTTTCAGGCTTTTGAATCTTAATTATCTTAACGCCAGGGTTGTAACACGCATCTTTGTATAATGGCGGAGATAAATATTATGTTATTGTTTGTTATGTAATATTTCGAATCGTGGCAAATCCTTTGACACTTCTCCTCCAAATACGTCAAATCCATAGAACTTTTTGGAGCTAATATTCGTCTTGATTTCTTTTGGAACTCCCAACTCCAGCTGACTTCAGATTCTTGAGAATTCACAATTGCCGGGGATGGACTGTGCGATTTGGAGGAATTTTTGTTGCTCAGTAGCAAGTAGAACACTCACACGGAAACCTTTTCACCAATCGTTCAAGGAAAGAAAATAGCAGTGGCATTCTTGAGAGCGTTATTGACATCATAATCTAATTCTTGTTCATCTTAATCTAATCCTTTCCTTCCATTTTTATTTTTAATGACTTGAAACACTTTCGATTTGAATCTCTGTCTGTCCATTTCCGGTCCAACACCTCCGCTTTGGGCTTGGCGAACTCCTGCTCGTGCCATCGCGTTGTGCTGTGGGGAGCGGCTGCTTGCCAAGCTCAATGGGTTTCCACAACCGACAATTGGACTGTCATTGATTTTTGACGTTATTAATCGCCATTTTCATGACAATTGCACTTCTGTCCTCTAAAAGAGACGTGTTCAGGCTGTTTCATGGCTATGACTCCTTGTGAACCTTCAGGTTAAACAGTGCAACATCTTCATCGCCGTCATAAAATAAAGTGTTAAATGTCACGATAGAGTGAGCTCTTAAAATGTGTACTTGTAAAATAGGAAAAATTTAGCATTATTACTCCAAAATTCAGAAGATTACTCGTACCATCCAACTGTCGTCTAGATTGTATCACTCAGAACCAGCGTAGGAAATAGGAGATTTGATGTTACGTGGAGTTTCAGTAATCAGATCTCATTATTGTTTTGGACACTGCATATATTTTTACATGAAGGAAAAATACTTTTGTGATTAGTATACTTTGTAGATTGTTGAGTGAAGCAACAAAATAATAGAAATGCATTGACTTGTTTGCAGGCATTATTGCGTGCTGTACCCTATGCAAGCTGAATATAAGCATGCTCGAGGGCTGCGATGCTCTCCGTTGTACAGTCTGCTTCAGCAACGAGGGGCCGTCTTCGGCACGCGGATGGGATACGAGCGTCCGCTTTATTTTGATTCAACGTATTCTTGTAAGTGAAGTAACTGTTAATCAAATGTTTTTGAAGGATATTGCGAAGTAACTTATTCTGTTTATTTTAATAATGCCAACAGCAACAACCTGTTCCAAACAATAGTGTTCAGTGGTGAAGTTAACGTGTCAGAGTTTTCAGCATCCAGTGAAACATACACATGCATACGCGCGCGCGCGTGCGTGTGTGTGAGTGAGTGTGCAAGGTGTCATTTCAGGCAAGAAAACACACCACCGTCTTCTTTTCAATTGGATGAACAAATGTTTCTTATGTCATTTTGCACTTTGTTCCGCGCAGCATTTCATTGACGTATTCTCTTGAATCGTGTTCAGAATGATAAATATTGCCGAAGAATCAATTATTGAGTCAACTGCTAAGGTCATTCGCCCCGTAAGTGTAGTGCACGTTTTTATCGCGGGAGGTGGCGGCGATCTTCCCCGCCGGATGGCGAGATCCAGCGCCGACCTACATGGCGGCTTGCGGGGTTCTCCCATCAACGAGTACCGCCCCAACTGGGGCAAGTTGTGAGCTCTCGTGTGGTCTCCCGGCAGGTGAGGAAGTGCAATGCATGTACGTGTGTGTGTAAGTGAGGGGTGAGTATAGGAGAAGGAAGAGGAAGGAAAGATAGCACTGGGGACCGTGAGCATGGTCCGGCATTCGCTTGGTGTTGGTCGGAGAGACTACCGATCGGAGCCAAAACCTCCAGACAGCGTGTGAATTCGATCGAGCTGTGCAGCGAGTGGCAAAAGTCCTGCCACCGCGAGGACTGGAAACCCTAGTACCTCCCGGTCAGAGGCACTGCAGTGTCATCGGTTGACTGTCCTGAGCGACGTACGCCGATATATTGCCGAATAAACAATATTTTTTTGATGAGGAGGGAAAAGCAAATCGGAGCGCTTGTGATGACAGCCCTTGTTCGCGCGCGCCTCTTCGACTGACCTCTCCCAACGGCCGTCAGAATTGCAGTGCACTCGCCGTTCACAAGCGCCCTCTCGAGCCTTCGACTGCGCTTCGAATCTAGGAATTGCGCACAAGGTTCCGGCGACACTTGGGTTGTGACGAAATTACAAAAAGGACTTTCAACGGAATCTCTCTTTCTGAGATCAAAGTAGGGAAGGAATTATTTAGTGCTAATATTATGAGGAATACGCTGGTGTGTTTTATTAAAGAAGCACAAAACTTCTTGTACTCTCAAATGTCATTCGCATACATGCCATTGTTCCACTGTATGTATGACTTTGACTAATTTGATTGTAAAGCGCTCTTGTCCAAACGAATCTTGAATGCAATTTATGTCTGTTTGGCCAAACGGACCGTTGGACGTACTTACAACTCGGTTGGCAATGAAGTGAGAACGCTGTCCGATTTTCTTCCTTTTTCTCCTCAATGTCATCTCTTGGCAACCGAGTCCGTTAATTCCGTTTTCACTGGCGATGCATTTATTCACATCTGCTATTTTCAAACAATAATTCAAAGTAACAAATGTAAGAAACTTTATACGGCAACGTACGAGGGTTTTACTAAAAGTAAGGTTCCCATATTTTTTACAAATAGAAAACATTTTTTATTATTATTGATTTATACATCGTTGAAAAGCTTACACTGTTGTCTATTTTTCTACATAGTCTCAACATTTTTTTCGACACAGTTTTGAAGACGGCGCTCTAGCTTTTGTATTCGTAAGTCGAAGAAGTCTCCCGCCAATCCGTTGAGGAAGCGTATGACTTCTGCCCGGACTTCATCGTCGCTCTTGAAGCGTTTGCCACCTAAGTTTTCCTTTAGCTTGGGGACGAGGTGATAATCGCTGCGGGCTGAGCCCGGCTTGTACGGGGAATGGAGCATAACGGTCCACCCGAATTTCTTCAAAAGCTCTTGTGTTGGACGAGCGACGTGCGTTCGAGCGTTGTCTTGAAGAAGCACTTCTCCCTCCGTCAGTCGTCCTCTCCGGTGATTCTGGATTGCGGTAACTTCCTTGCGTGGAGAAACCAGATTACTGCTCGGAACCTCGCACTTGGCGGGAGCGGCGATCGACACTTCCATCCTCTGACGGCTGCCACGCGAACACTGAGCAACGTAGCGAATCGCGGATGGGCGAGATCGAGAGTGGGGGAACCACTGCGCACGGCACTGTTGTTCGGATTTAGCCTAGCACCTTCCCTCGAGGCTGTAGTTCATTGGGAACCTTACTTTTGGTACAACCCTCAGTAGTAACAATCGGGAACGATCGAGCGTTTGGCCCCGGGTGGGTGCCAGAAAGTTTCGCTCGATTACAACAGTGAGTTCGTGGCTTCTCCTAGGATTAAATCCGTGACTCCACCCTGAGTCGTCCGTCCCCTCTTCGCTGACTAGCGAAAGCGCCTGCGGCGCCCTAGTGGACGGGCCACGAACCACGCTGCCTCCTGCACCCACTCCCCTCCGTGGCTGAGGACGGGCCCATCCCCGTCCTCACATGGAGCTCCGAGGGCCTGAATTTTAGGCCCTTCCCCTGATGACGTAGGAGAATGTCAGCGAAGATACGAATGTGGCGACAGCGTTGAGCTCCTATATAATCAGTAATGGGTTTACTCGGTGATAAAATGTGAGTAAACTGAACCGTGTGAACGAGTGAATTGATTGTTCCGTATTCGGTTAATTTGATTAAAAAAAATAATGCCTTGAGTCGGCCTTTTCTTCTCATAGACTTCATTAATTGATTCAAAGTATCGTGATAATTTAACAAAAATGCTCAACGAGGAGCTAATATTCCGCTTATTGTATTCCCCGTCTGTCAGAAAACTTCCTCTGGTTTAAGAGAATTTTGTGTTTGCTTCACAGAAGAAGGGAGGAACATTTTTTTGTATTCCAGCATTATAAACGACTTTTTATATTGCAAGAAATCGTTCATAATCGAGCTTTCTACAGCATAAATGATGATGTACTAGATTTTACGGCTCTAATGATTACGTCATCACACTTTTAGCCAATCGCAGCGAGAGAATCGGGGGGAGGTAGAGGTAAACGGAACAGCCGACCACGGTTTTCTCGCACGGATGTCAAGTACCCGAGACGAGACATCACAGGAAAGTTATTTCTCAAAATCAAGTTTTGTTCTCTTATAAATTTATAATGCTGTCATACAAAAAATAGCGTAAGCAACTCGTTTATAATGCTGTTTTATGGTATTCGTACAAATTTGAAAACTCGCTCCTAACGTCACTCGTTTTCAAAACACGTACTCATGCAATAAAGCTTAACATTATAAACTAATTGCATAAACTATTATTATCTCATTTGCAGCAGGAGGTCCTCCGCCTGAAATGCCTCCAGGGAGCTTCTACAAGCCCAAGTTCTTTGACTTCATGAAGGAGGAATACATTGCGTGTCGGGAGGGAGTTGGCATCATCGACATGTCTTCCTTCTCCAAAATCCAAATCACCGTATGTATTTCATTGTCTTACAATTTATCTTTTTGCATGTTAATAGGTCTTTCTCGTAACGAAATTCATAAGAATGTAATTTTTAGTAAGTAACATTTAACTTGTGATTTGTCTTACTTGAAATATCTCCAAGGTATATAGGGGTTTCAGAATAAATGTTACAACCTTGTCGGCGGATCAGAGACGATCGCCTTTCGCCAATGAACACATGCTGGAAAATGTCTTAGAACTACAGTCCGGACATTTCGGAAAATACCATTTTTTTATTTTTGTGACCAGCAGACGAGGCTCTGACTTTCGGTCTCTGCGATCTTGAGTCCGCACAACTTACAATTTCCGACGCTTTCAGTGCTAAAATGCTTCATTGTGAAACATGGTGTTAGGTAAAAGAAAATAACAGAAACTGTATTGACAGAATTTAATGAGATTCGCTTACAATAGCGTCATCGAGGATACATATATAATTAGCAATTGCTTGTATAAATCTGAAACGATTTTTTGTAAAATTTTAATGAAGAAACTGACATACAAAAGAGTCATCGAGTTCATATGTCATACATTGTTTTTTAGAAATTATTGCTTCTAAAATTGTTTTTTATGAGCAAATTGAATATCGCCACAAATACTTCACAACCACACTAGTAATACCCGTCGCGTGGTTCTTATCATACTTCGTTTGTGCACAATATTGCTATCTTAAAGAAATTTTAAACGATCATAAAATAAACGCCATTGTCAGGAAATTAAACCCTAAATTAAGCCAAGCACAATCAAACAATGGAATCATTCCCAAGAGTTCCGACACCAGCCAGACTGTCTTTGCTTTCTTTCCCCGATCTCGCGGCAGGGGAGACTTGTGAACGGGGCAGATTATGGAGTGAGACCCCAGCAACTGCACATGACTTGTAGAAACGTCTACAGGTCCGAATTGTGAAGCTTTGGACATACCTAATAACGATACGCAAAATGTATAATGAAGTAAATGTTGTCCCCTGGTGTTTGGTTTGAAAACTGTTCTTATATGTACTAGATTTGAGAGAAAAGTGTTAGAAGAAGTCAAAATATCATTGTCTTCAAAGATGTCACAAGGAACCTTGTCATTCTGAGATCCGAGTTAACTATCATTTACTCTGTCTCTTCTCGTGTTTCCATGAAAGCGTGTACAGTAATCCCTCAACATTCCCGAGAGTTAGGTTTCCAAAAAACATCGCAAGTGTCAAATCCGTGAATGTTGAATCTATCTTTTAATGAAAAAAGGTGGGTTAGGTTCCTGGATATCGAAAAACTGTTTAAAAAAGAAAGAAAAATATCTTCAAACAATTGCCGTTGAACTAAGTAAGCGCTACTACGAACAGAATTCACAATTATCAACCTTAAGATAAGAAATAGAAAAATTTTGAAAATTTTCAAAATTTAAAGTGATTGGATATAAGATTTTTGTCACCCTCCTCGTTGTTCTACGTAATATTCATATGTGGAAGAGTTGCTGCTTCTATTTCTCTTTTAAATTTCGAAGTTCTTTCCATGTTCGGATCACGTCCGAATGCCCTTTCCAGAGCTTGTTGAAGTTTTAGAACGTCATTAACAGTTAAGACATTCAAGTTGCTTCAGAACACAGTTTCGCTTCCGTTACTTCTTCAATACGTTCGAAGAGGTTCGCTGATGATTTCCTGTAGCTCCACTTCAGTGAGGGCATTATAATGAGAGTTGCGCAGATCCTGAATGGCTTTTCTGTTCGTGTGACCAAAACCTTATCTCCAATTTGACCCAACGGAATTGTACAATTCTGTTATTCTGTTAATGTGAATTGACATTCCAACTTCAACGTATTTGCAACGTGATACTTTAAGTACGGGTGTCTGTCGAATTCGTTTCCGAGAAGACGCTGATAAAGGAAATGGACTGTGCTCGCTTGAAAAAAAAATGTAGTACGACCAAAAGACGCACTCGCGAAT
The DNA here is from genome assembly GCA_031308135.1 of Acheta domesticus. Taxonomy (NCBI): domain Eukaryota; kingdom Metazoa; phylum Arthropoda; class Insecta; order Orthoptera; family Gryllidae; genus Acheta; species Acheta domesticus. The sequence goes on along the minus strand of JAHLJT010004567.1, from coordinate 4,746,329 downwards.
GTTGAAGTCGCAAATTTTAAAACCGGTAGGATTTCTCTAATCTCGAATGTTCGTAACTCGCGAATAAGGAATTCACGGACGTTTAGGGATTACTAAACGTATTATCAGCTCCCACATTAATCTGATTATCTAATTAGATTAGGATGGTCGCAAAATATAGACTTCAAAAATTTCTTTCGCGGAAACTCGTAAAAAGTTGCAATTTCGTATAAAAACGAGATTCTCGAAATTTCAGCTCAATCGGATAGTGTTAAGCCGCGCCTTATCAATCTAAAATGTAAAACATTGCTGTGTAACATACAATTCTTCTCCTTTAATTGTAAAATAAACTTTAAACAAAAACGCTTTGTTGTTTTTTCCTTACAGTCCGCAGCTGCCGAAGTGGTGGACTACTTGCAACGCGTGTGCTCTAATGACGTCAACATCCCAGTGGGAGGCATTGTGCACACGGGCATGCAGAACGAGCGAGGGGGCTACGAAAATGACTGCATGCTCGTACGGCAGGCTCACAATTGGTGCGTATTCATCTGCTTCTTGAGACACAATATACTTGGGTTTTTATTTCTTGGCGCGTGGGGGCGTGTCATCACGATGGAATATCTCACGATATTTCGCTGTCGTTCTCAGTCGTGCCGCTGGGAATCGCATGATCGCGATTGTATCGAGCAGAGCTGGCGATCATGCGACTCCTAGCTGCAGGACCGAGAACGACGCGAAATTCTCGTGAGATATTCTATTTTGAAGACAAGCCCCCACGCGCCAAGAAATAAAAACCCAAGTATAATATTTGTGTTTTTATTCGCTAGTACTGTTGCTTGTATTCTGTAGATATTTGAAACAATATAAAATGTTATTTGGTGAAACAAAAAGGGGAGGGAAAATCAATTTCTATTTATTTGTTTATTGACTGTTGAATTTTAGGTATCTTTTGAGCTGACACGAAGAATATGCAATTTAGGGAGGATTGACAACTATTAATCCCCAGATATAATTGTGGCTAGCATTTATATCAACCAAGTGTTGTCAAAGCCATACAGGTGACTTCAGAATGTATGCTGCAAACGTCTGGAGCGTGTAGAGGGACCGAAAATGATCTTGCTTCGCTAAGGAACATGAAATGGGAAATTTATTATAACGGAATTATAAAAAGGGAGTAGCGGAATATGATAGGCAAATTGGCCTCCCGATGATAAAAAAAATTATGTTGGATATCGTGATTGACGGGTAAAAGAAAAGAAAAAAGGTTTTCGCTAGATTTGAATCTATTTACCCCGGAGTACCTGGAGGGTATAATATTATTCTTGCCATTTTGTTTTTCATTATTTATCTTATCTAATAAACAGAAAATCTTTGAAACTTAATAAAACAAAACCTAATTTTAAGACAATAAATAAACTCTTGAATTGCGGTTATATTTATATTGAGCTGTCAAGTGCAAATTATAAGATAAAGGTTGAAATTTTGGGAAACTGTAGAGAATTTACATGGCTACAATTTGAATTTTTGCCCTTTTCATGATTTGTCTCAAAACATGAGATATCCTTAAAAAATGAAAGAATTTTTTTTCTATTTTCCCGTCTTTTTGTTGATTGAAAGGGTCCAAATCGGATATACACGCATGAAAAATTTCGAAACATCTTTATCATTTATAGAAAATCGCAAGCATAATTAAAAGTAAATATTCATCGCCTTAATGGAGTTAAAATTGTTTAACTTATAACCGGGGACAGTTTTGTATGTCTTATTACGCTACCTCGTTTATATTCTACGAAGCAGTTGCCCCTGATGTTTAGGCAACCCAGTAAGAACAGATGTTCGGCAGGACACGTTCTGATGGGAGACAAGGGTATTTCAGGTTTGTTCCAGCAGCAGTCCGAAACCGTCACGAACAGTAAACAACGTACACACGAAGACTGCTTATTTTTAATTTGCAAATAAGAATTAAAGTAATATTAGCTAGTGGTGCTACTGAATAGCACAGACTTTCCATATTAGTTTTCTGTTTCCTTTGGTCTCGGCTAGCTATTTGGATTTGCCAATTACCATCTATCGCCGTCTCTCTCTCTCCCCTCTCTCTCTCTCTCTCTCTATATATATATATATATATATATATATAAATATATAAATATAATAATAATATATATATATATATATAATAATATAATATATATAATATATATATAAATATAATAAATATATATATATATATAAAGAGCAAAACTCCGACACCGTTGGACAGATCTCCATGAAAGTTGGCACTTCTACATGTTTTTTCACCGAGAAGTTTTATATGTTGTTAATTCTGTTGTAACTACACTACATAGCGCTACATATTCACGTCAAATGCTACCTGCAACACACTCGGCAGCATTTTGAATCTATATCGTTAAATAACTCCTAAACGAGGCGTTCCTGGTGCATTAAAAACGAAAGTTTTGAGGCCGAAGCCCTCAAAGAAACGTTTCTCACACCGTAATTTACAGAATGAACTGTTTGTGAACATTCTATTACATTTTTAGCTGGTACGACGTTTCCCGATAGTACCTCTACCTGCTCAGAGACGGGCAGAATCTGCAAGTAAATGTGAATGAGAGGAACTAGAGAGCAGACAGAGACAGACAGGGTCAGGGCGTGGAGAGGGAGGGAAGGACAGTGAGAAATGGAGATGGCAGGGGAAAGATGGAAATGAAGAGCAGAACAACGTCTGCCGGGTTTTTCTAGTATTAAATACAATTTTAATGTACACAATCGAACGAAACATTTACAATAAAGATTCTCAATGTTTAATGAAGTGTCAATACTTGGTTTGTAAGCTTCTCTGCGATTGGTCAAGAACCTGTATCATAATGAAAACTGTATCGTAATGATTATTATTATGCAGAGGGTTGCAGCAACACCCCCTGAATATATCCGGGGGGTGTTGGTCGCAGCCAACAAATGACAGAATTATACAATGGAGTAGAAAAAAATAATACTTGTTCTTGGATATTTATATCGGGGTATGTCCAAAAACTTACATGTCAATCACTTCAAATTTCTGTTACAGTTACTTCATGGTATCTCCCACGAGTCAACAGACACGAATATTCGAGTGGATGCGACGTCACCTGCCCACCGATATGTCTGTTAGCATTAACGATATGACTTCGATGTACACTGTGATTAATGTAGTAGGCCCTAAATCCCAGGACCTTATGGCAGAACTCTCCAATTCTGACATGAAACTGCTACCGTTTACTTACAAGAAAGTGAACGTGGGTTATGCATCAGATGTCATGGTCATGTCGTTCACCCACACCGGAGAGCCTGGCTACTGTCTTTACATACCCTCAGAGTATGCGCTGCATGTCTATGACCGCCTAATGACAGTAAGTGAACTACAGTTCAGTTTTCACGTTTCACTTATTTACATACATGCGACCAAGAAGATAAATCTAGGTGATCTTCGTGTACATTATTAAATTATTTTTAAAAACATTACATCACAAAGAAGTGTCAGAATTTTTTTTCATATCCTCATGATCTGCTTTGGAATTTGGTAGAATAAGGTGATTTATTTAGGTCTTGAAAACTTTGCCAATTGGAACGAATGATAATATTCTGCAAATTTAGACGAGATTGTTTGTGTCGTTACATTTTGTGCATGTATTTTTTAATTGTGTTCCTGCAAAACTGTGCAAGAAAATGTTTATGTAATTGGAAAGAATAAGCTCTAAAAACTTATTAATAATTATAACTCTTTCTGAATTGTTATTGTTTATGAACTGTTGTTGTAATATTACGAATATGTTTTTTGACTTGTTGGCTGCCCGGGAGACGCCGCGCCGCGTCGTTGGCTGAGCGGCCGACGTTTCGCCTGTCACGTCGCAGGCTTCCTCAGCCCTGAGCCTCAGACCCTCGCCTCCTCTGCGCCGAGGAAGCCTGTGACACGACAGGCGAAACGTCGGCCTCTCAGCCAACGACGCGGCGGCGTCTCCCGGGCAGCCGAGAAGTCAGGGGCTCGAGCCCCGGGAGCTCACGCGCGCGGAGTGTTGTTTCTCGCAGGTGGGGCACGACTTCGGCGCGCGCGACGTGGGCTGCCTGACGCAGCGCCTCATGAGGGTCGAGCGCTTCATCCCGCTGTGGGGCGAGGAGCTCACCAGCCTCACCACGCCCTTCGAGGCCGGCGGAGGCTTCCGCGTGAAACTCGACAAGGAGTACTTCATCGGCAAGTTCGCCCTCAAGCGCCAGAAAGAGCAGGGCGTCACCAAGCGCCTCGTGTACTTCACTCTGGACGAGACAGACCCCGATCACCACATCTGGCCCTGGGGTGGGGAGCCACTGTACAGGAACGGCGAGTTTGTGGGAACCGTCACCACAGCTGGGTAAACAACTTTTCAACTCGAATTTCCTTCTCTTTTCTAATGGGAAAATATTTGAATGGGTCTCCTGGTGTTTTGCCTGTTGTTCTGACCATAGAGTCTAAATTAACGTATTCTTCCGTATTGGTTCTTGATTCTGTGAATGGCTTATATATTACATTCTTGATTGTTCCCATTCAAGTCAAGTCATATACAATGAGACGATGCACATCCTTTCTAATGTACTTTGACATGACTGTCTAATGTATTCTTCATGTAGGGTATGCGTAGGAAGCACATACTTTCTCCTATTATTTGTAAAATGGATATGCGATGTGTATTCCCCAGCTGGGCATGCTTTAAGCTCACATCTGGCCTCTCCACATGTGTGGTAGAATAGTGCGTGGAAGTAAGGGGATGAGGATAGACAAGGAAGAAGAAGGAAAGATGGCGCATGGGCCGTTTTTTAGGATACTGCTCCGGCATTCGCCTGATGTTGATCGGAGAAACAAGGGAAACCTACTGATCAGAGAAGCCAGCCGCTACAATTCTCCTTCAGGCAGCAGCTGTAGTTCGACGTACCTATGTAGCTAGTGTCGACCTGCCGCTGTCCGGACTCGAACCCTGTGTTCTTCCGTTCGGAGGCGCTGCAGGCACATCAGTTGATTCCATGAGCTACCTAAGCCGGTAATACAATTCGAAAGCATTAAAAAATCTGTTCAAGTAGGACCCTGAGCAAGTCGACAACCTGCCTGAGTAGGAAAATATTTGCGTTCTGTGAATTATATACCATTTTAACGGTTTAATCGCTAGCGTTATAGACGGACAGACAGACGTTTTGCCGTCATTCGATTTTTCGGTGTCAAGTACCCTACAGACCACGGATTCTCGCTATACCTATGTGTTAGAGGATTTTTTTCTAAGTTGAGCAGGTGGATTTATCCGCTTTTTCGTGACCAGGGCCCTGTAATAAGAGTTTTTCTGCCGAAAATTCCGCCGTTTTTATACGCATTACATAACTTCCTCTCTATTTCTTCTCGGCTGTCCGGGTGACGCCGCGTCGTTGGCAGAGAGGTCCGACGTTTCGCCTAACATGTCGTAGGCTTCCTCAGGGCAGTGACACGACATTATGTGCGTCCAGTATTATATATTGTTCTGACTGGGCGCTCGGGTGGGGCAGGTGCGCCGTGATTGGCGGAGAGGTCCCTCCGATTGGCTGGCGGATGGGGCCAACCCGGGCCCCGCGCCAGTCGTCCCCGTTCGGACGGCGGCGAACAGCCCCGTGACAGTCCGAATGGCTGGTAGAAGGGACTTCCAGACGTGGTTTAAATTGAGGCCTGCGTCCGCGTTGAAATTGTGCGGCCTTCTATTAATTTCCAGAGCCTCTTTGATTCGCCTGGGCCAGTACCGGTTTTCCTTATGCAGGAGCCGGGTCTTGTCAAAATCTATAGCGTGTCCCGTGTACATCTAACTTCCTCTCTACTCCGTAGCGAGAAAGCTAAAGTTAAATGTGTTGCTTAATATTGTCTCTGAATATAGATTAGTAGTTCATGTGGTACCTTTTCTTTTACAGGTATGGATTCACACTGGAGAAGCTTATATGTTTGGGCTTCATCCATCATCCGGGTCTGAGTAAAGCTTCTAGACCTTCCGAGAGACCCATTGTCACCAATGATTTCATCATGGATCGAAGTGCCACTTACCACATCGACTTGGCAGGGCAACGCATGCCCGTCAAACCTCACATTCATGTCCCGCCGTTCGCCATGAGCTCTGTTGACAAGCCAAGAAGATACCGTCCCACGTTGGTTAGCGTAAATGTCAACTAAAGTTTGAAGAAAATGGACTCTGATTGTAATCTATTTGTATTTTAGTTGTATAAATTTGCTGGGCTTACATTAGGTTTCTATTTATACATTGTTCTTCAGTTCCTGTACATTTAATTTATATCTTTTCTTGTTAATGATCACTTATTGTTGTTATTAATTATGAAAATGAGCTGTTCTTTTTGAACTCTTAGGGAATTAATTAGAGAATCAATAGAAGAAGGTTATGTAGAAAGATCATGTAATTATAATAAAATATGTCACTGTTGAACGTGATAAACAACAGTTTGGTAAATTATTCTCATTACTTGGCACGAACCAGTGGGCTGTTAAATAGTTTTTGTAGCAAACAACATTCATCAAACTTCAAGGAAGCAATTACTGTTAATTTTTTTAATAGAATGAAACGTGTCTTTGAGGAATTATAGAGAAAAAAATTGCCTGTACTTTTAAGTAATATAGCACGATATTTGTTGCATATATTCCAGATAGTCCATATTGACAAAAATCAATTATAATCTTCTCACGATACATATTATACATATTACGTATACATACATACATATTATCGGACCAGAGTATCAGGCCACTGCCACGACGAAGCCGAGAGCCCATGTGGGGGCACCCGAACTAAGGTTGGGAGGGCTCAGGTCCCCCATCCCGTATCCCCACTGCCTACACCTTCAGGCTAGCGACCTGGGTAGAGCCGGAACCAAGGCAACCTGACGGTAGGTTTCAGTTTACCGCCGCACTTTTAAATGTGGATTCCAGAGCACCCAAGGGTCTCCTTCACCCGGTGCTGCCTTAAGGTCGACGCGCCAGGGGCCCAACTGGTGGGTTGTTGGTTTGAATCGACAACCAGGAGCTTAGCGTACTCGTCTACTCACTGCCTCCACCTTGAAGCTAACGGCGTGGGTGCCACCGCGAAACTCAGGGTCCGGGTGATCGCCTCCGACTCTTCACCAGAGACCGTGTACACCTACCTAGACACGATCCCCCCTGCAGGGCCTACTTCTTTGTGTCGAAATTCGTTTTCTGGCGCGCAATTGCAATACCTTCACTTCTTTCGCAGTAAGAGCGAGGATGTGAAAATCCGATCCCTAAGGCGAGCACTGATGCCCCGATGTACAGAACGATTTTTGTAAGAAAGGACCGTTTTCGCAACTAGCGCTGGCAACAGCTGAAAGTTCTGTGGTCATTGTGTACTTCATCCCATTAGGCTCTCCTTCCTCCATTCATTCGCTTGCAGTTGCCTAACTTGTTCGCTTCGGCGCTTCCTTTTGTGGTGACCTCGTCCTACGAAAATATAGAACGCTACGAGAAATAATTGAAATTAGGAAGTGCAGTGCTATGTCCTCATCTGTAAAATGTTATTTTTTATTAACATTACATTGAATTTACTTGTGTGACAAGTATTATGTTTATTTTGAAACCAAGTCTTGACTGTGAGAAGCGTACGTGTTTCCTGCTACTGTGCAGTAAGCTGACGAGCTGTGTTCGAGAGCGTTCCATGGTTCCGTGCTTTTCGTTTTATCAGTTTGTTTTTTTATATAATTACTCGGTTTTGAACCATGAGAAACCGTGATGTCTTAACGGCAGCCATAAACAAACAAACACGAGTCGACCCCGTGGCCGATATCGCTAAGACAGTAGTGCCGTGGTGATCTCGGACCGTGGAGTCGGGGGTTCAAGTCCCCCCCTCGGTCATGGTTCTCTGTGTTGGTCCTTTCACCCCCTATCGTCACCATATCGTTTCATCCTCATATCATAACGTTCCATCCAATAGTGGTCGCTAACGGATGATAATGACCTAGCAGTTGATGCAACCGTAAATAACAAAAAGAAAAAAAAAAACTTTACGAAGAGACGTGGCTGAACAGCTGTGGCGGCGGAGGGATACTTCTCTGAATCGCACGTGCCGTTCTCTTGTGTGGCGAACTGTCACTTTGGCTGTTCTTGGGCGGGTGCTCGCCGGTGCGCCGCCCGTCCTTGGCGTCACCTGGCGCCGTGACGCGCTGGCTTATCGCGCCGGCGATGAGGCCTGATCGGCGGCGGCGGGCGATAGCGCGATAAGCGTCGCTGGGCGGGCGGCAGTCGCAGGCAGGCGGGCAGGGGCCATGTGGACGAGCGCGTTCCTCGTGGTGCTGGCCGTGGTGCTGTGCTTCTTCCTGTGCTCCTGCTGCCGCGCGTGGGCGCGCCAGCACGACCTCCGCCGGCGCGAGCGCGCGCGCGCCGCCGCCGCCCGCTCACGACACCGCGGTGAGTGCCACGCCCCCCTCGAGAAAGTAGAAGGCGTTTCGATTGAGCCGCGGCAACTAATCGGGGCATTGGTGCCGCCTTAAGTGTCGTGCATGTTGCAGCTGGATGGATGGATTGTTCGTGACTGAATTCGATCTAGCTAAGAAGCTAGTGACGAAAATCCCGCCGCCGTCGGATGTGGATCCTACGACCTCCCGGTCAGAGGGACTGCAGGGACATCAGTAGTTGATGCTTTGAGCCGTCTCCCCTGGCAGAAGTCATTTCGAGTGAGCGAGTATTCCCTGTTTGGGCCGCGGCAACTACTCGGGGCACTGGTGCCGTAAGTGTAGTGCGTGTTGCAGCTGGATGATGGCAGTGTTCCTCCGTCGATGGAACGTGAGAATCGCTGCCGACATACACGTCGGTACTTGTTTTCCCCCAACGTATCTCCCCCAGCAAGGCTTCGTCCCCGCTCAGGACAAGTTCTCTCCCGATTGGTGTCTCTTCATTTTCGGTGGCCTAGCGTCCTAAGTGTAAACGTTTGTTTGTTAACGGAGACAAGAAGACAAGGATACGGTACTGCACCGGCATTCGCCTCGAATTGATCGGAGAAAACTCGGAGAATTATGATCAGAACGGCCAGCCGTTAGCATTCTCCTCCTGGCAGCTTGCTTACTGTCGGAAATCCACCAACGTCGAAGAGTCGAACCTCAGGTCCTCGCGGTCAGAGATGCTGCTGCGAAACTGTTGAGCTATCTCGAAACCATTTCGAAAGGTCACTCGGTCAATACAATGGAAACGTTAAAATTCTTCTCAACAACAATTATCCTTTTCTGTATTCAGATCAGAGTGAATTATCATCTGTTATTTACTCTCAATTGCTAATAGAATCAAAGTATCCGCGCTTTGCACTTCTGCGGGGCGACTTCTATTTGGCGGCTGTTAGCAGCGAAGTCACTTTCTGCGAAGGGCCCGTGGCGCTCGCCTGCTTAGCTTCGAGGTGGCGGACTGACGTTGCGAACCATCAGTCTCGGTCGGGAAGAGCAACAGTGGTGTGTGCAAGTAACAACTTTTTACGTGTTAGTAATCGCTTGATTGTGCTTGAACCAATTCGATGGCTGAAATAAGTAGGAAGTTATAGTTCAACTTGATGACTTGATGTAAGTTGTAATAATGATTCTCTTTGCTATTGTAACTTCTTTCAAAGCACTTGATTTCTCACCATCACGTCCTCTTTCCAATGTCGAAAGTATTCTTTAAACTGTGACTACATCTTCGATAGTTCTCATTGGTGACTTTAACATGGATTTTGGTCCAGCCCTCTCTGGCTCCCAAACGCTCAATTCCAGGCTTTTAAGCCTTCATCGTCAACTCAACTAGTGCGAATCACAGTAAGTAAAGCAACTATTTTGGATTTTATTCCTGCCTCTACTTCGACCGTAGGCTAAATATACACAGGATTTACAGATCTTACTATGATAGAGCCAATATTGCTTCTAAAACGATATTAACTCATTGTCAGAGATCTAGACTCAATCCTTCGTCACATTTTAAATTTGTTTTTGCTAGGTTTCCATTTATCTCTGCGATAGTTGATGAGATAGCGATTTGATGATAATGTACAATTGTTTTCCAGCCTGATAACATACCTTACTGGTGCTTTTGCGCCGGAAACAAATGATCCAAGAAAAGGAAATATTTTTCATCCTTACCTCAACATATTACCATCTTACGCGCGAACGCAATTCGTTCTACGGGAAGTGTAAGAGAACAAAATCAGATGCTAGTTGTAAGTATTTTAAGGGTAAACTTCCAAAGTACGATTTCTTCCTGTTAATACCTTAATGACGCATTTCTAGCTTCTGAATACTTTGATCTTTTTTAGAGAAATCTCAATGACATGCTGGTATACATCACATGAAGAATGACTCCTTGTCCTGTGAAAATCCGTTGTTTTTTATAGCGTGATTCATTTAATAAATTAGTACACTCTCGTATATATAGTAAAACATTTGATGTTGCAGGAAAGAGTGCCTAGTTTTCGACGCAAAATATCGTATTGTAACTGCGTGTTTACACTGTTGCTATAATTGTCGAATACCATTGAGATGCATAGATTCAATGATTCAAAACATGTTGTAGGGTACGTTTCAAAACGGTAAATTTTACTCACATTACTGTTTCAAATAGTTCAAGGAACACTGGATAAATCAAACAATCAAATAATAAAAAACGATGATTCCAGTCATGTTATAAATTATATGTATTTTACAGACGTTTCGACCTCAATTGCGAGGTCCTCTTCAATATTCTACAGAGACAAGGTTAAAACAATACATTAACAAACAATACCTAATTACAGGTCTAATTTATAACAATTGTTAATTTATATGAAGGTTGCATAATATACGTTAATGAGAAAGAGGAGGATTACCTGTTGACTTGTAAGGAAATGAACATTAGTATGCTCAAAAGGGGCTAAAACGACATGATGTGTGAAAAACGCAATGAATTGTAACATTTCTGATGTATTTGTGGGGTAGGGGTATTCCATATCCACATCAGTGGAGTTTTGCTTCCATAATCCCTAGTTGTAACGATTAATGTATGTGAGATCTTTGCGAAATCTGTGAGTGTAATTGAGGAACTGGCTACGTACACCCAGGACAATGTACGAGATTGGGCTAATATAAGCGTTACCACGGTCAAAAAACGTAATGGTGCTGGTCCCGAGATGGGCATTAGGGCTACATGTATAGCTGAGTCGAGTTCAGTCGCTGTCTGGAGGAGAGTTCTAGCGGCCTGGCTGCGCTAGATCGGTAGTTTTCCGTGGTTTCTCCGATAACACCAGAAGAATGCCGGCAGCAGTGCCTTTTCCGCGCGCGATCTTTCCTTCTTCTTCTTTGCCTCTTCTTCTGTCCCCTCCCCTTACACTCATGTGCTGTACACTACCAATACATGTCGGGAGGCCGTTCGGGAGCATAGAGCTTGTGCCGGCTGGGGCGGTGCCCCGCTTGTGGGAGATACCTGTTAGGGAAACCCCGCGGGCTAACGGGTAGCTCAGCGCCGGATTTTACCATCTAGTGGGGGAACATCACCGCCACCTCCCGCGATAAAGACGTGCACTTCACTAACGGGACCAATGACCTTAGCAGTTGACGCACCCGCAATCAATCAACCTAAGGCAGAGAACTACTGAGATTATAATGAAACATATATATATATATATATATATAATATATATATATATATATATATATATATATTAGATACGATTGTTATTCAACATACTTAATTATTAATGTACGTATTTCACGTTTATAATTAATTTTTCATATTTTAATTTATAATTCTCATATTTCACATTTATAATTACAGTTATGTATTTATAAAAATGCATAACAGAATAACTGATAAAACGTTGAATTTGGTTCGAATACAATTTTTTTGAGCTGTCGCGGGCCGCCAGTTGGAAAGCTCTGACCTAAGGGCTTCTTCGGCGTGATATTTGAGGATCGCGAGGGACCCCGTCACCTGTGCCCGCAGGGGCGGCGGTTACCGCGGGAGGCCCTGGTAGGTCCCTTAGTTGCCGAAAGATGGTTACTAGTACGAAAAAGTTTGTGCCATTTTGTAGCACCACCGGTCTGTTGATGCCATCCTCAGAGTTGGCATACCTGACTTTCATAGTAGTCCCACTATCTCACGCCGGGAATTTTCATTTCTGTAATCGTTGGTTTGCATCTGTGTTAAGTATGCCATTGACGACAGCTACTTCAGATAAGATGGTGATGCTTTGCCTTCCTCATTGCTTCCCCATCTGCTTGAAAAAAAATCTTTTGAGTTAAGACAATTTCCTAATGCATGGAAGGATTCATTGGTATCATCTATCCCTGAAGTTCGCTGAATTATTATAACTTTCTGATCTTCGATCTCTGATCTTCCACCTTCTGATCGACGACTCAAATTTCTGTTCAAAGACGTTGAAAATGTTGCTGAAAACAAAGTTAAGACATTTATAGGAGGAATTCGGTGTTTCCAACACTTCATTCTGGTTTCCTCTAAGGCCACATTGCCACGACTGCTCTTTCCTTCGTTGCCAGCGGGTGACGATGACTTGGTCTCAGCTCAATGCAGGTTTAATTTTTCCGAGGTCGGGTTTAATGAAAACAGGGAAATATTAGATTTAACACCCCTCCTAATTATGTGAATAGACTGTGTAGTTATATAACAAATATCCATGACCCTATAGCACTGAGCCGTTTTTCACCACTGCCTGAATGAAGAGCACCGGAATTTGTTGGGTACAAGTATTTTTCTCAGTAAGTTGAAAACACAGCGAGAGGCTTTCATTTTAATATCAGAATTAATCCACATTTTTAACATCTTCAACACGCCCATCATGAATAACTCACGAAAGGGAAAGTGTTCTTCACATCGTCGAACATGTATGGGAATCTTCACTCTTCATGCACTGTACCCAAAATTTCCTGCAATGTACAGCCATTTTGTGGGAGAGGGTTGGGTCCTTGACCTTCCCCACAAGCTGTGACGGAGGCGCAGGTGATACGAAGACTATACTTGGATGTATTTAGAGCTGCGTCTGAAGTAAATCAGTTGTTGACGGTTTCGTCCAATCGGGAGCTTGAAAGTCACCGTAGTGGCATATGTGGTCCCGATTGGGTAACACCGTAACAGCTGGTTTACTTCAGACGCAGCTCTAAATAAATGCAATAATAAGCGACGGCAGCGCGCGGGCGGAGCAGATCGCAGAGAGAGAGAGAGCCCGCGATAGCGCTGCGACGCGGCCTCGGCTCCTATCAGTGGACAGAGCGATCGGGCTTCCCAATCAGTGCATTATCCGCGCACGTTTTCTTCAGCCCTCACATGGTTAGTTGTGAGAGGAGGAGGGAGTTTGGTTATTTTTACAAAAGGAATTTTATATCAAATTTGTTGTTCGTTTTTCGATGCAAAATAGTTTCTACTACACGGGAGCGAGCATTTCACGTTATCAGATTTTGTCTACAACGCTCGTTGCTATAATGTATTCTTAATTCAACCAATGTTGACAAACGAATGGGGGTAGATATTCTGGGGCTCAAGAAAAACTTATGCCTACAATAACAGCCACCGCTTTCTTAGCTGACAGCTCCCTTTTTCCCCTCCTCGCATATATACGCATGTAGACAGTAAAATACATAGAACTGAGAAAGTTATGTAATGCTGCGTAAAATTGATTTCATAATTTCACGAAAAAAGAAACGTTTTAGGGTCCCCTGGTACCGAAAAAGGGTCGTTTTTACTAAGTCGTATACGTAGTATATACGGAATAATAGAGAAAGTTATGTAATGCAATCGATTTAGAAATTTCAACCGAAATGCATTCTTTTGGGGGGGGGGTCTCTTGTACCGTAAAGTAAACTGTACCGTAAAGGTATTTTTTCAAAACGTCCTTCTGTCTGTCGTCTAAGAAACAACACTTGGGCGCTTGATGGCGTTGCAGAGTACGATGGCATTGCAGCGTCGTGTTATGGACCAAATTACGAATTTCGCGGGCACTAGATTATAGTGCGATTTTGAAAACTTTGTCCCTCATGACCCTATGGCCACAATGGAATACCACACGGCATTTCGTTTCTTTTACGCTCATCTCTACATGTCGCATGGTCGCAAACATTGCTTTATACGGTCGCATTCAAGCGATTTCTAGCGGCAAGACGGAGAAAGACTCGAAATTCCGTGGCATATTCCATCGTGAAGACGGGCCTTGAGGAGCAAAATTACAAAACTCGCACTATAGGTATTAATTCTATTTCTCGACGAACGTCGAAATCGAAGCGGGCGTCTCCCTCGAAGCAGCTCCGGGCGCGCCGCTAGATGTCGGCAGTCGCCGGGGCGTCGCGCCCTCTTGTGGCGCTGGAAGGGCTGTCTCTTCCACCCCCGTCATCACTAAGCCGCGATTTTCGCATCTCTGCCCCTGACAGGAATCAGCTGTTGCCGGTTTCATCCTATCGGGAGCCTGAAGTCACCATAGTGACATCACTGCAGCGACATTAAGTTCTCGATTGGATGGCAGCGAAACAGCTGATTTCTGTCAGGGACAGAGTTGCGACAATCGCAGTATATCACGGGAGGTTCTTTGGTCCATCGCGACGGCGGCAAAGGGGGTGGTGCTATAGATAGCGATAGAGTTGCTGTGTCTAATGAGCAGGGAACGAATTTCTATGTAAATACATATTATGTACTAAATTAGCTAATATCGTTACTAATTTGCATTATCTTTGTTTCACAATGTGCAGAGTTGAAAAATACTAATTTTATTTTCCATTTTTTTTTCATATTTTAGATTTTGGTACATACTTGAATAAAAGTCCATATATATTCCATATTTCTTATAAAATCCGTCCATATAGCATATAACGCTTAACACTGAAATTTCATTGAATAGTAAAAATGCATCTCAACAATAATAGCTTAAAAATTCGCAGTAATTCCTTAAACACTAGAGTTTTTTAATTAGGGAGAATTGTCAATAGGAAAGAATGTTCAGAAACTGTTCATGTTCTAATTTATGTGAAAACTAGATCCAATCTCCTGTCCCGCTGAGGCTCTTTCTGAGTGGTCTGAGTGTCCCGCTGGGTGAAGGGGGGCGCATGGACGTTCGAAAACTGTTGGATTTGTTGGACAGATGACCTTGAGACCTCGATGGTCTGAGGGTTGATGGCACCTCGTTTCTGTATCCACACTACCCCCTCCTTCCCTCTCAGGCTACCACCCGGAAATAGCATGACGTCACAGAGACTTGGACATCAGAATTCAACTTACACAGCTCCTCATTCTGAGTTACAATCTAATCAGAATATTACGTGTTCGTAAGCCAGTGTAAAATGCTAAAAGTAGCCTACTCAGTCAGCGTAAAATTAGAAGTTATATTCCAGAATTTAAAGATGAGGGTTTATCAACTGAGAATAAAATATCAATTTACTATAGTCATTTTTATCATATTAAGTCCATATTTAACTCCATATTTTGATAAAACAATATCTGTATGGGGCAGATGTCTGAACACTAACAAAAAATATGAGAGACAAACTTGAATCAACAGAAATGATGTTCTGGCAAAGATGTAAACTTTCTCTGGTAAACAAAATAAGAAATAAAATGAAAGTGCAAACAACCTTGAACAGATGATCGAAATGAAACAACTAAAAATCAAATAGACTTCCACAAAAAGTTTGGGAATGGATACCCAATCGAAGAAGATACAGGGGAAGACCGAGAAGGAAATGGACCATGGCAATAACTGAAGACACGAAAAAAGAGGAATGGAGGAAAAAGACGTGTGTGAAAAAGAGACATGGACATTGGAATGCTGAAAACGGCCAAGGCTGTAAAAAACCGCTAAATAGGTAGATAGATTTTGATAAAAATAATTACATGTATATTTACCTATCTATGTACATAAAAATGGATGTTGGTATATTTATCCCGATTCCGGGTGGCCGAGATCGCTAAAGCAGTTGTGCCCTGGCGACCTTGGACCGAAGGGTCCTACGTCCGAGTCCCGCCTCGGGCATAGTCGTTTGTGTTTCGTGATCGTGTGTGTTGTCTATGTGTATTGTGCTTGTGTGTCCCTTGTGGTTGGCGTCAGGAAGGGCATGTGGTCGTAAAAACATTTCCAAATCTGTATAAAAATGGAGTGGCGAAAAAATTAATAAAAAAATTGAGCCCGCACCCCTTGGCGCCAACCCGGTAGTAACGGGAAAGAGGCAAAAGAAGAAGACGATGTTGGTATAAGAGGTAAACCCGAAAACAGTATGACCGATTTCCATGAAAGTTGGCATTACTACGTGGTTTTTCACCCAGAAGGTTTATGGGCTATTAATTCTGTTGGAACTCCACTACATGGCGCTACAGAACAAAACTAAAAATTCACGTCAAATGCAACCTGCAACGCTCTCGAGTATTTCCAATCTATATCGTTAAATAACTCCTAAACGAAGCGTTCGAGGGCATTAAAAACTAAAATTTTAAGGCTGAAGGCCTCAAAAACAAGTTTCGCACATTGTAATCTTCAGGAAGAGATCTCCATGAACATTCTATTACATTTTTGCTGGTCCAGTGCTTCTCGATATTACCTCATCTGCTCAGAGAAGTGTAGAATCTGTAACCAAATGTGAATGAAAGGGACAGAGAGAGACAGAAACAGAGACACACAGAGACAGTCAGTCTGAGACAGGCACAGAGAGAGACAGAGAGTGACAGAGAGAAACGGAGGGTGGGGGAAAAAGAGGGAAAGAGAGATGGAAGGGGAAATAAAGAGATGAAGGGCAGAACGTCTGCCGGGTTCCGCTAGTTTCATATATTTTTAGTCCATATCAATCCGTTCCCTGCTAATGGGTGTCCTCCTTTTCTGTGACTGGAAGCTGTGGTGAAGACGTTGGAATGTGAGCTGAGCTCTGAAGACATCGCCAGTTTTCCGTGATGTCATTTTAAGCAAATAATCCTACCGTCAATGGCAATTGTGTTGGTGCTAAGTAGTTAAACTTTGAGCGAGTTTCCTAGAGTTGTACGCTGTACTAATCCATGGTGTATGAATATCTCGAGTTAAATTTCCTTAATTGATCAGAGCATCTCGGCAGGAGTCTTGTAGCCGCTCGGATTTAATGGGATTTGTGTATTTTCTTGCAGTGCCTTGTAGAATTGAGTATCATGTTAATGCTGCAACTAAACGTAAAATTACAGTTTCGTTTTGTCGTTTCGCCTTCCAATATTTTCTGTGTATAATTAATTCGCTGTTTTTTCCCTCTGAAATCAATGTTCACACGCCTTCTGTCCCCCCTTTCTACGAAGTTTAGAGAAGAAGTTACGACGTGTTTTCCTTCCGTCCACAACCCGATGCGTCTGTCTTGTTAAAACGGCGTTCAATCGTTCTGAAGTCAGGAGGTGCTTGACCTTCGCCGCGAGTTGGCACAGAGGCACAGGAGGTCCGAAGGAGGAAAGCCGAAGGAAGTTTGTGGGCGGAGCAGATCGCAGATAGATAGCGCGGGCGATAAGCGATACGAAGCTCGTTGCGAGCGGCTGGCGTCAGTGCGCGAGCGACCGCACCGCGCCATGAACTTCGCCGTGGCGCTGTTCTTCGTCGTATTCGGGTCGTTCTTCGTCGCCCTGTGCTTCGCGTGCTGCATGGGCCACGTGCGCTCGCACAGGCATCGCCTACTCGAGCAGCAGCGGCAGGCGGCGACGCGCGCTCGAGGTAGGCAGCCTTCCAGGGCCGACAACAGGGAGTTTTTGCACGCCGTAGAGGACATACTCGTACTATCCATCTTCTGCGCATGCGCAGCTCAAGTTTCGCGTCACTTTTGTGTACCTGCGCATGCGCAGTCGATAGTGCGAGTAAGTCCGCTACGGCGTGCAAAAACTCCCTAATAGGGAGTTTGTACACACTCGAACATTAAAGCAATCGAAAGCATTATCGATCTTCTGCGCATGCGCAGTTTAAGTTTTGCATCATTGTTGTAAATCTGCGCATGCGTAGAAGATCGATAATCCTTTCATTGCTGCCCGCTAAGGCGTCCACCAACTCCCTGATAGGGGTGGGCGATTATTAAATAATAGTCAATATCTAATTGATTATTTCTATTATATTAATATGCACCGATTCTCTTTCCAAACGAGTCGATTAATCTTATATAAGTGATTCCAAAAAATGTGTTTTTGGGTGTTAGTACAAACTGGCAATTTTCCTTTACAAGTTTTGCAAGCATTTTTACTTTCCCGTATACGTACGTATATACGGAGTAATATACATAGTATAGGGAAAGTTATGTAAAGCTGCGGAAAATCGATTTCGAGATTTCAACGGAAATACACGTTTTGGGGTCCCCTGATACCGAAAAAGTGGGTCTTTTCAAACGTCCGTCCATCTGTCGAGATTACATCTCACCTCATTGTCGCAGCAGAATTTACACAGGAAGTACCAAACTCTGCTCACTGAACATCATCTATGTCACCATCCAATTTATATAGCAGAAGTACCAACTTCAATCCTCGAAAACATCCTCGTAAGTAGACTTTTGCCCCATGCTACTCTAATAATTGTTCTGATTGGTCTGCGTCTTCGTGTGGGTGTCCTACTCTGCTCTCACGTCCGCTAACCTCCAGTTAGGTTTAAAGGCAGATGAAACTGAGAAGCTGGAGGACAACTTCTTGCTGACAATGGAGGAACGATTGTGACCATGGCTGCAAAAATTAGAACCTGTTTTAAAGCACAGTATGAATGTCTTCGTATTCAAGTGGACTAGAAATCCAGCGTTAAGTGTATTTGTTTTTGTGCATTTCCTAGCCTGTTTGTGTTGGTTTGTGCGTCAATTAGTCTTTGACAGAAGATGGGTGTGGAGATCAGAAAGGCGAGGAAAATCTGCTTCATAACCTAAAAGATTGATCTTGTTTTGAGTAGTGACTAAATGTGGTGAATGTCTTGAGAGGACACCCGTGTGCACGGCTGGGAAGACGCTGTTGCCGACTTGTTCCCAATTGTCTGTGTAGTACAGGTTTGCACAACGGCCCCAGCAACGCGCCCCATGACGGCCAAGGCAGCCCTTCCGCGCCCCACCGGCTTCTAGTGAGAGACTTTCACTTTTGGGGCAAGTAACCGCTGCCCGAGCCCTCGGTGGGAGGAAAGCCCTGCGGCTCTTAATGCATTGAATCATTTCGCATTGGGCAACTAAATACTTGAAATAACGGCTGTAGTTTCTGGAGAGGGGAGGTTTCATTTTGTATACTATTATTTCAGATTAAATTGCTCGATAACTACGACACATTTCACGGTCAACCTTTACTATTGCCAACGGATTTTTAAAATATTTGTAATATAAATTACAAGAACATAAAATTTAACCGTTTCTCATCATTAATAATAATACACACTTCATAAATTTAGATCAGAAATATCTGTTTTTAATGCGGAAATACGCTATTTATAACATTGATTACAAAATGGGATATTTACGAAAATGTTAACATGGTTACGTAGATTGTAATCCACTCAAGATGCAACTATTTAACAGAACCAGAAGACTTCATCAAAAGCAGATAAAATATATTAAATGAAATTGTCTTGAAAATATAGAACAAAGGTTGAAACACAAATTCAAAACGATTCAATGTACTTTGCAAATCAATTCACCTTTTCAATGTACCTTGCAAATCAACGGGACCATTACTTTCACATAAAATAATAAATATTGTAGTAATTAAATTAACACGATTTAATGCCAAAAATAAAAATCTAACATTTAAAATATTTAATTTCATTTTTATAGAAAAAAACAACGGTAATGGAGTAATGTAACACAAGTAATAAAGGCTCTTAAACAAACCAAATACACTCAAATCGTTAAATTAGATGCAACATAAAAATGTAAGGAGCACAACCCGATGCGTCTCTCTAGTCAAATGGCGTTCAAGAGGAAGTACTTGACCTTCGCCGCAAGCTGGGGCAGAGTCACAGGAGGAGCGAAGGAGGAGAGCCGAAGGAAGGTTGTGGGCGGAGCAGATCGCAGATAGACAGCGCCGGCGATAGCGATGAGAAGAAGCTCGTCGCGAGCGGCCTGCGTCAGTGGGCAGCGCGCGGCCGGGCCTCGCCATGAATGTGATTCTGGCTGTGTGCTGCATGGCGTTCGGGCCGCTGGTCTTCGCTCTCTGCTGCGCGTGCTGCATGGGCTGCGTCCACAGACAGAAGCAGCTGCAGCTGCAGGAGCGCCAGCGGCAGCGGCAGGCGGACACGCGGCCCCACAGTGAGTCTTCCGGGCCTCGCCATTCCCTCCACTGCGCTGCGGTTTTCCTTATTCTGCGTGTGACACAAATCAGCTGTTGACTGTTTCATCCAATCGGGAGCTTGAACGTCACCGTAGTGACGTCACCGAAGCGACATTTAAGCTCCTGATTGGTTGACAGCGAATAGTTATAGCACTGCGATTTTCACAACTTTGCCTCCCAAGGCTTGTCTTCACGATGGAATATGTCACGGTATTTCGCGACGTTCTCAGTCGTGCCGCCAGACGTCGTCTGATCGCGACCGTATCAAGCAGTGCTTCCGATCATGCGCCTTCTACCGGCAGGACCGAGAAAGACGCGAAATGCCGTGTGATATTCCATCGAGGCCATAGGGGCTTGAGGGGCAGAGTTAGAAAACTCGCACTATAGAACTGCGGCGCCGCGCCGGTTCACGTGCGTACGAAGTTCACAAAATTTGCAAGTGACATAATGAAGCCCGCCCGTCATGTTTTGTTGACCGCAACATCTGACTGCGTCCCAGTGTACCCAGGTTGCAAGCAATTTACTTCCAATTGTAAATTGCTGTTGAAGATGCTCTCTGGCATGAAGTGAAAAGTACAATTCTGTTTCAAAAATACGGGACATAAAGCAGATAAATTAAATTTTATTCAACATCATTCAATAAATGAAACGATTTTTTTTAAAAAATGTTTGCTCTGCCACTTAATGCATTCTGCAAAAGTTTAATGTTTTTCCTAGGTTTATTTTGTTTTATTCTTATAATATTTATGTTTATTAATTAAAAATAATTACACATAATATCCTCCTCGCGAAATTATTAATGTATGAAAAAATATAGGAATATTGCGTTTATGTCTGGAAAGATGGATTTCAGGCTAGTTGGTCAAATTGTACAGCGGTTAGCCTAATCGCGCTTGCAAGGGGTGGCTTCATATTACTCAATGGGAAATGTCGATTTTGTCAGTTCCATATACGTACGGGTGTTCATGAAGTGCGGAAACACTTTTGTTAATTTATTGCACAAAAGATGTAAACGATACATCCATTGCCTTGTCTATTTATTTACTAATCTGTAATATTTGTCAAAAATGACCTACTTAACGGAGGGAACATATTTTCACGCAATATTGATATTTATAATTACAACACTCGCCGTAGAAATCACGTGCATCAAGTGTCAGTATCAACAGCTCAGTACCAGAAATCAACATACAATACATGTACGTTACTTTACAACGCATTGCCAGATGACATTAAACAATTAAAGTCGGTACACAAATTTAAGTTAAAAGTAAAATCTTTTCTGCTGCAAAACTGTTTCTATACAATTAGAGACTATACTGATCGTGAAAAAGAAAAATAATGTTTATTGTAACAAAACAAAGATATATAATGAATTAGTTTACGTTTGCATTGTATCCATTTAAAAATATTTAATACGCCTGTAACAAATAATGTACTTCAGCTTCCGGGTCAATGACCCCCATCTCGATCAGGTTTTTGTCTAGTTTCCCTGATCCATTGAGCAAATGCTGAGATGGTCCCTTGTTTTGCTTCTGGACGTAAATGTAGCTTCACTGTGCGCACGTTTTGTTGAGCACTCCTTTTGCTTGTAGTTCATTTACCGTTGAAATTGATTTTCTTTAACTCGGGAACAAATATTTGTCAAATATTTTTATTTTTCTAAAATAATTATTTTCTAAAATAATTTTTTCGTGTTCTATTTTTTTTCTGGCCCTCAAGAAAATGTGCGCAGATAAATGTCTTTCCCCACACTTATATACAGTTTTTTTGACAAAAAATAATAAATAAATAAATTCATATGTATATCGTATCAAAGAGACCCGTATCCCGTATTATAAACTGCTTGATACGAATGGAACGGGGCCCACGTTGTCAATGTCATAAAGCGAGAGATCCGAAGAGTAAACATGCTTCATTGACTTCATGTAAAGAAACCACAATGTAAAAAATATTTCTTACTCCGTGAAACTAACTAGTAAGTGTTTATATTTGTTTTAAGACTCCGTCAATCGCGCGGTTGGATTGAGTCAGAAATATTATCCTTTCTGATCAAGAAAATAATGTTCGCTTACCACGAAGAACAACAATGAATCTATTCCTCTCTTCCCTAATCTACTAACAACATCGATAAGCTTCATATCTCGATTTCTTAGATATTCATAGTCATGCAAGCACCAGGAAGCGATATCGTCATGTCGCTATCCCACACGCAAGCAATTCGTTGAGGTGCACTAGAATGCAAAACCATTCGGACGCGGTATGACACCTTAGAGAATCTGAAAGTGCAGGGTACCTCAAAATTTTGTGGTCGGGCTTATCTTAAGAGGCGCCATCAAAAATAACGGGTAATAACATGTTGACACCATTAACTCCATAAATCCGGACTCGATCTTTTTACTTTCTCGCGGTTAAAAAAGGAACTTCTTAAGAAGAGAAAGTTATATAATGCTGCCAGAAAAACGGTGAATTTTCGACAGGACAACTCTGATTACAGGGCCCTGGTAACGAAAAAGTGGATATATCCAGTTCCTAAATTAAGGGGGGAAAATTCTCTAACACGTGGTGTAGCCAGAATCCATGTTTTGTGGGTCCTTGATACTGAAAAATCAATTGACGGCAAAAACGTCTGACCGTCCGTCAGTCTGTCCGTGAACAACGTTACTGACTAAACCGTTTACCCGATTTTCTTATAAATTGACATTCCTCGATCGATCTGGCTGATGGCGTGACCCCTTGAATTTGAAACCGATATTTTAATTTTGGGGGTATTTTTATATCAAGCTCTTGGGGCATTTTCAAAATGTTTATCAGCTGCATAGACAAATGAGAATATTCTCAATTTGTCACGAAATTCCACGGGGGGTTCAGAGGCCAGCAAGCAAACCCCCTCCCACCGAGGAGGTGCATACTCCATTGAAAAAAGAAGTGTAATTCACTGATATTAAGGTAACAAAATGATTGGGTCTGCCGATTCAGCCAAACCTGAGACGGAACGTTCATTTCAATGGATTTTATCACAAAATTAATTTCATTATTCTATGCGTTTAGAATTTGAATTTAAAATTAAAGAGTTTCAAATTAAGTATACCATTACGTGGTTTGTTTCAGACCCGTAAACACACAGCAAACCATACAAAATCTTAAATCGAAAGAGCAGTTGATTAATATCTGGCGCAAAAGTGTGAAATTGTGTGTCGTTATCTGAGGTACTGATTGCACTGTCCAATTCAATGTTATGTCTCAATTTGATATAACTGTAATCTTATATCTCAATGAATGATAATCGCGCGCGGAATGTCAGCATTGGGTGACGTCAGGGGAAGGAGACGATATACTGAATGCGGTTACAAAAACACTGACTTCCTATCTTCTCGATAGGCAGCCTCAATCAAAAAATATACGTGTACATTCGACAAAGAACGCGCACAAGGAAACGAATGCTACAAATTGCTAACAAATGCAGAACATATTTCTGGGCGTGATTTTAGCGATTACTTTTCCTAGCTCGAATTGGTCTAGGGATTGTAACCGATGTTTTCTGGACAGCGATAAAACGCACAGACGTCTTAACTGCTTTTGCGCAGTGTCTCGTACATCTCACATTAACAGTCTTCGAATGCGTATTGTGCGTTTTGTGCGAACTCTGCGAACTCTGAACTCTTTGATTTCAATTGCACGGGGAAATTCAATATTTTTTCAATCTGCTAGAACTCTCATAAGTGATGATGATAATGATTATTATTAACAATAATGATAATTAGTGGACACCCGAAAACGATTAAATCGCATTAGAAGTTTAAAGCCGAATCCTCTTACTTGTCTGGATATTTAATGACCATAATCATCTATTCAGACAATAAAAGGATTACGTTCAGTCCATAGTGTCATTTCCCTATTTTGGCCTGGCGTGACCTGCTGTGGCCTGCTTCACCCTGCTCCGCTTCGCCTTGCTCTGGCCTAGGCCTGCTGAAACCCAACCTCGCCTTGGGCTGCGTTGCCTGACCTGAATACTACCCGCCATGCACACAGGTTGTGCGTGATGTCGATATTAAAATAAACATATTTGCCGCATTTAACTGCGAGAGTTTATCCGCAAAAGAGTTTTTTTTTTTTACAATACACAAAGTATGCATGTTTATGGAAACAATATATACCGAAATGTCAAGTCACTTAACAGGGGTCTCCTTTTTACCGGCGGAAATGCAATACCTCGACGTGACATGGACTCCATATGTCGTTGGAAATCCTCTGCAGAAATATTGAGCCACCCTGCCTCTATAACAGCCCACGATTCCGAAAGTGTTTCCGGGGCAGGATTTTGTGCACGAGCCTACCTCTTGATTAATGTCTGTCGGCGCAACAACGTCTGACGAAGTCTGGGCCTACCAGCGGCGTCCCCAGGCCTTGTGGCCATGGGTTACATGTGGGGTACATGTGGTTAGCACGAAGACATCCCACGCCGTATCCTGGTCTTATCAAGCTGAGAAGTGAGTTTTCTCTTTGTCTCACAGCAACATGTGCTGGGACATTGCAAGATACGCGAACACCAAAATCTTGCCCGACCGGGAATCGAACCCGGGGGTCGCGCCGTGGAAAGCAAGCAGGCTGACCATGAGCTATCCGCGAGGGCCTACCTCTCGATTGTGTCCCATAAATGATCGATGTGATTCGTGTTTGGAGACTGAGTGGCCAAATCAATCGCTCGAATTGTCCAGAATGTTCTTTAAACCAACAGCGAACCCGGTGACACGGCGCAGTCATTCATAAAAAATCATCCTTGTTTGGGAACGTGGAGTCGATGAATGGTCTCAAAGAAGCTGAACATAATCATTTCAGTCGATGATCTGTTCAGTTGGACCAGAGAAACCCGTCCATTCCATTTAAAACAGTCCATGCCAGTAGGGAACCATCACCAGCTTGCAAAGTGCTCTGTTGACAACTTGAGTCCAAGACTTCGAGGGGCCCGCGCCACACTCGAACCTTCCGATCAGCTCTTCTCTGGTGAAATGGGGACACGTCCTATCCAAACCACGATTTCACAGTCGTCTAGGGTATAATCGATTTGATCACGAGCTCAGGAGTGGTGATTCACGCGATGACGGGCTGTTAGCAAAGGCACTCGAGTCGGTCTTCTGCTGCCACAGAGACCGAGCATAAATTACGTAACGCAAATTTAGAGTATTTTCAATACCCCCTCTCCCCTTGTAACGCACTTCCGTATCTCTATGTAATGCAGCGTAACGCTGTCTCAGATCTCCTCCCTCGCCCTTTATTATATACGTAATTTATGGACTACCCCCATAACCCATTAAAGACAATTGACGCCGCCCTGTCCTAACGGATACATTCCTCATCCTTCCCTGGTTGATTTCTTCGGTTATTTCATGCAGTGTTGCTTGCCTGTTAACAATTACAACTATATGCAAACGCCGCTGCCCTCGGAAATTAAGTGAAGGCCTATTAAAGCCTAATTTTGCTGTACTGTAGTAACGGATACGTCCGTATTATCTCCAGGTTATTTTACTATTTCAGAGATAACGTCTTTAAAAATTTAAACAGGTAATTCACAGAAATTACAGATGATATTATATCTTTCTCTTCCATCTTAACAAAAACGAAACATAAGCAAAAGATACATTAACATTAGTTACTATTGGAGCTGATCCAAAGACTATTCAAATCAAAAGCAAATTTGTATTTTTCTACGTTATATGCCTATCTAATTATAGAAAAGATATACCAGTATTTTCGGTAATCAACGGCATTTTAAGCCGTTAAAGATTACTGTGAATATCTTTATTTGACTTTATTCGTAAAAAATCGAACAAGATTGTTAGTTTTGTAACATGCAAAATTTATAGTTTGATTGTTAGATAGTAGTTTATTTGGAAGAATTTATTTTTGTTACAGACTGGTCAATAAATATTAATACCTAGCCTACTCCAAACTTCCGCTAGATACAATCCCCTCTTTTTAATTTTCTTAACTTTCTAATTTTAACTCCCTCTCCTCGCGTGATTCATAATATAAATTCTCCAGGTGAGAAACTTTAGACAGGTGGTAACTCTATTTCGATTATATGCAATTAACACAATATAATTTGTTCAATTTTCTTTATTGAAATATCGAAATTGAAGATATTGCCAATCAAGTATCACATTTTTTTTCTCGGTTCAAAGCATAATAATAAAAACATGGAGTATGCACAATAAGATATGGAATCGTCTGAGAACATCTCCGCGTGGGAATTAGATACTTTTAAGAGGCTTAAGCAGGGGGTACTTGACCTTCGCCGCACGCTGTGACGGAGGCGCAGAGAGATCCGAAGGAGGAAGGCTGAAGGAAGGTTGCGGGCGGAGGCGATCGCCGATAGATAGCGCGGGCGATAGCGATAAGAAGAAGCTCGCTGCAAGCGGCCTGTGTCAGTGGGCAGCGCGCGGAAGCGGGAGCACCATGAACGTGTCAGGGCCGCTGTTCCTCGTGGCCTTCGGGCTGTTCCTGCTCGCCTTCTTCTGCACGTGCTGCATGGGCTACTCCAGCAGGCAGCGGCAGCGCCAGCAGCGCCAGCGGCCGCACAGTGAGTCTGCCCGTCGCTGGGCGATTGGGACAGGAGAGGCCCAAACAGGAAACACGTTTCTTTTAAAGTAAATTATTGTGTATTTCGCCGTGGTTGTTTATAAACTCTTTTAAGATGCCCCCTGAGGCCCCCTTTTTTGTTGAAATTTTTTAAAATTTGTTGTGTCCAAGCAGCGCGTCTCTAAACCCTTTGGGGGTGGGCGTTGAGCGTATGCCTCTTCCTTTATTATCTTCGTCAAGTTTCGTCACGTCGCAGTCATTGCGTTTATCCCATCGGTTAAGGGATCGGCGCCGTTATATCCCGAGGTTCCTAGACCGCCGCCCAGCCTGGACCCCGCGAGCCGAGAATTCGCTTGAACTCCATGACTTCATGGAGCATAGTAAACGAATTCGGCTAGCGACTGCGGTATGATGCCTATGATGACTTACACAAATGGCAAATTCTTACTGCTTTTGTCGACACGCCAAAATAAGGCACTGAGCACTAGCTATTGCAGTGTGATAACTCAAGGTTTTATATTTCGAGGACGTTTACAGTATAAGAACAATCAAATTAGATCATATGGGAGCTGCAAGCTAACACGAAAACATTTGTGGACTTTTATTACATCTCAGGCACGAATTTAAATGTCTAATATCTACTCTACATAGTTTGTCCGTCATATAAGTTATATTTTATACAGTTAGCGGATTTCAGTTAAGATGCTATGTCTAGCTGTGTGGTGGCGGGAACCGGTTGTGACCGCGTGGGTGACACGAGGGTGAAAACGCCGCGCAGAAGTGAAACGTCTATCGTGTTTCATTTCTGTTCGTCAAATGGAACTGGGCGTGGAAGAACTAGTAAGTTTTTTTTATTAAACCGTAAGGAAACAACAGATAGAGGTTTGAACTGTGTTGACTGTGCAACTGAGTAAGGAAGTTAAATAACTCGAGCAATCATTGAATGATTTTGAGCGGGTATGTTGAGGACCATTTAAAAAATGAATTAAACATGTATCCAATGCCAGAGAAAAAACACTATTTTCCGACTTACAGTGACTTGTGACATCAGTTCGACGCGTTTATTCAATCATGTGCTTCGTTTACGACTTTAATGTGTGGTATTGAAGCTCCAGATTAGATAACCGCATCACAGCTTATAATCTGTCACAAGTCACTATATTTAAATCAGAAAATATAGGTCTTCATTTTATCTTGCAACCCATGTCTTGGAGCACTTGTTCTTGTGGTGCTTTGGCAACAGTGCATATTTGCCGACAGTCAATCCAGCCCTACTATACTAGAGTCGCCCATAGACGTTTCAAATGAAGCCAGCGAGTTTGCGCGGCGGCCATATTGGTGCAGCCCGACTCTGCTGGGTTGTTCGAGTACGACGAAGTCCTAAATTGTGTTTCGTGTAAATTTAGTGGAGCTTGTCGTGTGACAGAATTATAGTCTACTAAAAGCGGCTAATATTGTAGGTAAAATTGACAATTCCCACTTGCATTGCATTTGCTTGCATGAACAAGCGATAAAACATAATATCAAGTAAAATCTACACGTAAGTACAGGGTAGAAAAACAGAAGATTAACCATCAAATAATAATGAAATAATTAAAGTATCTTCATTCTCTGAAAAATCCTTACGCAATTTGGTAGCAGAATAAACAATACCGTGTGTCAGTTGGTCAAGCACTTGACTTTGATTCCTTATGTATTTGAACGTGCGTATATTTGCGACGTTAGCTGAATTCGCTTACTACGATCCAGGAAGTCGTAGAGGTTTAGCGAATTCGAGACTCGCGGGTTGCTGGATGGGTGACAGTCTGGGAGCCCCTGGCCGAAGCTGACTGCGACGTGACGAAACGCGACAAAAGCAAAATAATATGGGAGGAGTACTCCATACCAGCGCTCAACGTCCAACAAAGGTTCTGTCAACGAAGACGCAATACATTTTAAAAAATTTAAAAAAGAAAAGAAAAATTCAACCTCTAATCCAAGCTATGGGAGAGTGACATCTCGAAGTAGACGAGCGAGGCTAACGAGATTCGAGTACCACTCAAATTAATAATTGTACATATGTGTATTTTAAAATTTTGTAAATGTATTTTATTTTGAATAAATGGTGAAATTTTATAACGTGTATGTTATTTATATTTTTCTACAATTGGAGGCATCCAACAGAATTAAAGTAAGAGTTCCTCACGGACAGTGTGAATTATGTAATTAGGCTAATACGGTAAATTCCATACTTTGTATTTTTTATTTTAATACGATACACTCAAAATAGATGCACCAGAAAGATAAATGTGCTTCTAAATATTACAATCGAAAAATGGTTGGGCAAATAATTTTAACTTCTAATCTAACTAAAGATAAAATAAGGTCAACCTACGTACAATAGACCTAAATAGAGATAATAGAACGTATGTACTGATTGTGAATTATAGTGACACAATTTTAGTGATTGAATTTTAAGCGTATTTGCAAAATCTTGCTAGCATTGCTATCGTAATAAGCTTTATTTGTTTGTGCTTTTGCTCCTTGTAGTAAACTATCCCTTCCTGGATCCGCAAACACACAGTAACAAACATTTCCTATCTTACGAAATAAAACTATTATGTATAGTCTGCCCATAACGTAACTTTCATTACGAAGATTGTACCAATATGGCGGCGCGCGCAATTGTGGTGGCTTCACTGACGTGTAGCAAGAGATACGTAGGGATGCCTTTATCGTGCAACTCTATGTAAATGATCTTGGCTGTCCGATTGACGCCGCGTCGTAGGCTGTAGAGCCGAATTTTCGACCATCTTGTCGTGGTTAGAACCGGTCTGCTGGCCAGCATTAAAAAAACGAAATTCCTTTCAATTTTGCTGGACCTCACGTCGGACCAGAACTTTGGGGGAAACATTTTAAAAATTAAGTGAGCAATTTAGAGGATAATGTTGATAAAAGATGGACGGCAAACAAACTGATATTTTTGAAAAAAAAATTAAAAAAATACTTGTTCGATATCAGGGAACCCCAAAACCTGTATTTCCATGAACATCGATTTTTTTTCAGCATTACACGACTTTCTCTACAATACCTATATTAGTCTACAAATACATTTGCAATTTTGGAAATTTCAGAAACTTTGTTAAAAAATAGTATATATTTAACAAACCTTTCTCTACTTAAAAAATAAAATTAAAATTAGAGCCTATTTTGAGGAAATTTTAAAAATGCCCATGAAATTTTCCGAAAAATTAGACTTTCTTTTAAAATTTACCTTGAGTTCGGCCATATCGATGTCGAAATATCCATTTTAAAGAAATTTCATGAGTCGATTAAGGAGCTAGTATTGATAGGTCAGGAGGACTTATGGTTTCTTCAGCCCAGTAGACGAATTTTTTGACATTCTGAAACAGATCAATATTGCAGAAGACTTCATCGTGTGCAATTAGAGGATCGTTTTCACGAGTGATTTACACCACTACATTATTCACACCACAGCTAATTCTCACGTACGTTTCAAAACAATGGATACTCAGAGGCTGTAAAAAGTTGCTGGGGGTAAACTATTTAATCTCTAATAATTCAGTTTTTTAATTTATGCGTTTTGGTAATGATGTAACATAATTGCGCTGAGCAATTATTATTATTATCATATATATTATTTTCGTTAAAACCGTGAATTGTTGTCCCTCCTACTCGGCTCATAGTGAACGAATTTTAACAAATGAGGTACCAAAAAAGATAAAAAAATCAGGAATGGAGGTCACTAAATATTGCAAATCACGAAGCTTTTCGTTATTAATAAAATGCTAGGAAACTTTTGTTGTTTGAACTTTGGCGGCTGGGATAGTTAGCGTGCCCTCCGCGCGCTGCCTGTCAAGATGGCGGTTATGCGCAACACCATCCGCCACAGGAGAACTCACGTGGTTGTCGCATGTGAATCGAAGCGGCGGGAAGCGGAAATCTGGTTGTGCGTTCCGTTAAGACAAACATGTGTGCGACTATTTATCAATTGTGTTGTAAGTGTTCAATGTAAAATTTTGTGTATGTTCTTATATATCTTTTATGTGATATCTACGTTCTGTTTTAACGTCCTACAGGTTTCCTTCAGTGCGATGTAATCGCACGGGTTCAGCTAGTTATTATTATTCCACACTTACATCACGACTAAAGATGTTGAGTCGGCTGAATATAAAATCTACTCCAGGCTGCAACCAGCTACCTAAGAAGCAGAATCTAGAGACTGTCGGTACCTCTACAATATTTTGAGCAAAATTGAGCTGTTCCAAATAAAGCAATTTCTTGCACTTCCCAATCTTTTAATGATCTGGGAGTTTAGTCAAGTTCTTACACAAATTTTGCGGAACAAATCCCAGAGCTCCGATGACTATCGGTACGACCTGAGCTTTTACGCCCCACATTCGGCTGATCTCAATTCCAAACTCTTGCACACTCATAGTCATAAAAAAAGCTGCACCCCGAAGGACCCTATTGATCCGCTGCACACTCGGTTGAGTATTTTGCACACCATTCGCTGAGCCAATTATTTCGTTTTCACGCTCGGTCGCGCACTGGGGGGGGGGGGGGTAGGTGGTAGGTGCGTGGACGTCGCGCCCACCGGTCTAAATAAGAGCGCCTTCAAAGGGCCGCGCCGGTCGTTGCAACCATCAGGTAGCGTCGCCAGACCGTCATCTGCCAGTACACTACGCCTTGGCGACGCTTTCGACAACCGGTTGTCCAGTTAGACGGGTTCGAGAGGGGCCGCAACGTGGGTGTGCGGGAGGCAAGTTGGTTCTGTCGCCGTATTGCGCGCCACACCGGTCGTATCGGATACCACCATCGCTCGCTGCTAGCGGCAATGGATTGAGGAAAGCATACACACGCGAAATGCAAGATCTGGGCGTCCGCCACGCACCACGAGGAGGGAGGACCGACAGATTGTCCGCCACGCGCGAATAGATTCCAACAGCAACGATTGGTGTTATTCAGCCGGCTGTTGTAACCTGCACTGTCACATCCTGTAAGTGCCAGTACCATTGGCAGGCGGTTTGCAGATCGCAAGGCTCGCCGCACGCCGACCATTGCGACGCCTGCCACTCACACCTCCAGCTATCGTCGTCGCTACAGATTCGCTGGTGTCGGGAACGATGGACCTGGGGCCATGGAGACTGGCAGCGGGTCATCTTCAGCGGACGAGTCCCGCTTCCTGCCTTGATAGCGACGACCACCGGGTCCGTGTTTGGAGGCGCAGTGGCGAAACGCCACATTGAGCGGTTTGTGGTATTTCATCACACATCCCGCCAGCCTGGTGTGATGGTGTGGGGCGCGATATCCCGTGGTACCCGTTCACCGTTAGTGCTCCTCGGGAGGTACCGTGACAGCCGCACGGTACGTTCAGGAGATCCTGCAACCGATTGGCTCTGCCGTCGTGAAAGACCACCCCCACGCCCTATTTCATCAGGACAACGCACATCCGCATACCGTAGCCATCTGCCTTGCAGCCCGTGGATACTCTGCCGCGGATAGCAGCATTGCCAGACCTGTCCCCGATCGAGAAAGTTTGGGGTGCTATGGAGCGTGCGATCAAGATCCCACTCCTTACCCACCAATCTGCAAGAACTGCGCGCTCAGGTGCAAGCTGCATGGCATGGACTAGCACAGGACTTCATTCCAGACCTGTACAATTCCATGCCACAATGCCTGGACGCGTATGTTCACCAAATGGCGGCCTCACGGCCTTCTAACATGCACCGTCTGTGGCCATGTAGCGCAATAAATGTTGGTCCTACAAATGTGAAAGTAATCATTTTGTATGCGAGGTACCCTCTACCTGCCTGCCAACAATGTTCAAAATCCGCCTCGTCCTTCTGGGTGCAGCTTTTAATGACAATGAGTATATTTAAGACGTTTCTCTGCCTCCTTGGTTACGTTTTGATTGCAAGGCACAGCAACATCTACAAGTCGACAATTTTTTCTCTAAATCCGGATAACTTATCAGTTCAATTTGAATTTGTCAGTCGTACAACATTGTACACAGTCCAACGATGTCACCGGTTCGGTGAGTGTTCGTACTACTTGGGGCATGTGTTTGGAACTTCGAGCGCGGTACAGATCTGTCAGTGGAGGTAACTACATACCCTGTCGAGAATTTCAAGTATTTACTATTATTATTATTATTATTATTATTATTATTATTATTATTATTGGGTTTCGGTATCATTTTCTCTCGGTGGCAGGTGCATGTGATTCATCAGGGGATCAGCATTAAGCTGACTCCCCCACAGCTGTTAGTCCTGGGGGTTTGGAAGACGGAATTACTCATTTACGAGTTTGGGAGTTTGAGATGTGATTATTTGATAGCTAAAGCTGATAAATTTCCCTACTTATCTTGTATGAACGAATACATAAATTGAACAAAAACGTGGTTTTTAATGTTTTTGTTGATTTTAAACAACGGCCGATTACTATAACTTTCGCAGAAATATCTTCAGATACGTCCGAACTGAATGTAGGACTTACAAAGTGTGGCTTCTGTCTACAGACCACTTGCTGATTGCTGTGATCCCTGCCTCAAGTGACGGTTCTGCAGCGCCCAATCGCTTCGACGGCAGCTACTGGGGGCCGCCCCCGCCGCCCTACACACCCATGGAGCACGACGAAAGCTCCACTGATCATGCAGCGACAGCCACAGCGGCAGCCACTTCGCCCAGCTTCATCTCTAACCGACTTCAAACGGGTGAGCGCAGGCACCAAACAATGCTGTGCTTACAGCCATAGGCACGCGCAGCCCAAAACAAAGCAGGGAGGCAAATACGTGGGCCTCACTTTTTATTAAATAGATCTGCATATAGCCAGAGTTGGGCAGTATCGAAAATACTTGTATTTAAAATACGTATTTTCGATACTTTTGTCATTTGTATTTTGTATAGAAAATACATATTTAAACATGTATTTGTATCGATACTTTCTGATAGTATTTTGTATTTACAAAAATACTTTTTCTTAATCCGTCACAAACATTGATTGGGCCAGTAAATGGAGACCGTCCTGCCACGTGGACGGGTGCAACCGGACCTCCGGTTCCTCCAATAACGTTTTTTTTTTCCTCCGTCGGTTCAACCGGAGGAGCGCTGTAATCACGGTGCAAGATATATTCTTACACCGTGGCTGTAATCGCCAGCTGCGATTCAATTTCTCGGAGAGCAGGCTCCGCGTGCCAGAACGAGTGCTGCCCATGCGTGTGCCCCGTGGCCCTGTGGTTGCGCGCAGTGAATAAAAACTTTTGCTTGCGTTGTTTTTAAGAGCTGATATTTTGTGTTATGGTATATTTAGGTAAAAATTTATTTTTTTCCTGGGTACCTTGTTCTAAATGAAGCTTTATATATACATTTTAGGTTTATTTGAACTAAAACCCGTCAATTTTGCAGCGCCTAAAAGAGCCTATTTCAACATTAATGCCTATCTGTGCCTATTTTACGTTTAAAAACCTAAAATGAGACTAATTTGCCTAATTTCGTTTATGGCTTCTTTTCCCTTTTTCTTCTGTGTTGGCACAACAGACAGGGATGATATTAATTTTAAGTTACTTTTAACAACCCAAATTGCATTCGTTCTCTTGTACCTTTTTATCCACTTGCCTCATTTTGTCGCCTGTAAGAGAGCGAGAAATGAATACACATGACAAGTATCTTGCGATAAGTGTCTCCACGCCACTACTTCCAGACTTCATGGAGAAGCTGCCTCCGTTTCTAAAAAAGCGATTGAATTTCCCTGAAAGCAAAGTGATCTTAACCGATAAGAAACATTAATTTTCTCTTGAAAACTTGGACACTGTACTAGTAATTTATTGTGGGGCAAAATACGGTAGTAATAATTCTAACTATAAACAAACTTGTTCATAAATAGTATTATCACAAAATATTCAATACTGATTCTACGTAATATTGATTTATGTTCTTATCTTTGAGAAATATAAAAATAAGGTCTAAAAGTGAGTTTTCTTGTAAGTTTCGAGTTTTATTAGTGCCTATTCTATCATTTAAAAAGCCTAGCAGATGCTGAAAGAACCTATTTTAGGCACCTAAAATGCATATTTTAAAACCTAACTAGTGGTGCTACAGAATGGCATAGACTTTCCCATATTAGTTTTCTATTTCCTTCGACCTCGGCTAGCTTTTTGGAATTGCCACATACTCATGCCAGCTGCCATCTGTCACCGCCCAAAGTACTTTTTTTCTTTCTTTTTTTTCTTTCTTTTCTCTCTTTTTTTTTTAATTTTCTTAATTTTTCGGTTTCTTAATGGTAGAACAGAAATATTAATATTAAAATGTTAAAGAACAGTAAAACCTTGTCCTAAATGGCAATTTTATTTCAAAACTTTGTAGCCGTTAAAAAAATGACATTTAAGTGCTACTAAAAATGCGAAGTTTGAACACAGAAAATGTCTGAGTTTCCGAAAAACTTCATTTGAAGTACATTAACTCTCAAATAAAATAGTGTTTACAAATTGCTGGCAACGTGCATTTTAAAGGTGTGAAAGATCTTTCAAAAAAATTACATTTCTGTAATTTTTGAGAAAAAAATTCCCCCAAAATTAACTTCACGTCATATTAAAGAGCGCAATTTGCACTATCCGTTCGAAAAATTTGAAGAAAAAAAATTGAAGCCATTTTTGACAAAATGGCGTTTGACCGTTTATGAAAATGCGGAATTTTGAGCTGGTTTTCACAGAAAACATTTGACTTCTGGAGAAACGTTACTTGACATTGTTTAAAGCACATGAACTCGTAAACATAATAATATGAACAAATCATCACTAATGCAAATATGAACGACGAGAGACGAAGTGAAAAAAACTACATTTTCGCAATTTTTTAAAAAGAAAAGAATAGAGCAATATGGCGTTTATGTCACCTTGTAGAGCACATTTATCAATATCCATACGAAAAGTTTAAAGAAAAAAATTGGCGTCGTATTTGAGAAAATCTTGTTTTTTAATTTTTTAAAATTGCAAATATTTCACGCAATATTGCGCGAAAACTTCTACAATTTTCAAAAAAATATACATGATCTTAATGAAAAAACTCGCTTTGGAGAACAAATTTTATTTGGAGGAAAAATCTTTATCTTCAATTTTGTAGTTGAAGACGAACAAAATTCAAACTTTTGCATTTTCGATAATTCGAGAGTTAACCATGAAAATGCCACTTTTTTAAGTGTTTTACTCTATCCTTACAAGAAACTTCAAGAAAAAATTTGGAGCCGTTTCTGAGAAAATTTTGAAAATGTCTGGCAGGCTTCATGTAAAGTACCCCCAAATTTTGAAGAAACTTCACCAAAATCGTGACGCCTCGAGTGGAAGCAGATTGACCGGGTATATCCATTTTAGAAGAAATCGCACGTATGGCTAAGCGCTGGTGTTGTTCAAGGACAGATGGACAGACAGACCAACCGACGAACGTTTGAAAAGACACACTTTTACGGTATCAAGGGACCTCAAAACGTCTATTTCCGTTGAAATCTTGAAATCGATTTTCCGCCAAATTACATAACTTTCCCTACATTACGTATATTACTCCATGTATACGTACGTATACGGGAAAGTAAAAATCTGCAGTATTCATCAGATATATTTTATCAGATATATAGTTCATATTTTAATTCTGAAAGCCATCTTGGTTAATTGTCTATAATCTGCAATATTTGTCCCAAAACTATCATCTCGCAAGAACTCGTTGTGAGATCTTTAAACTCCAAGTATCCCTTCGGCTCTTAGGATGGACAAGATGCCTTTGAGACTTGAATAAATTACGTCACGCAAATTTTGAGTATTTTCAAATCCCCTCCCCCCCCTGTAATGCACTTTTCTATCTCTATGTAAAGCAGCGTAACGCTGCCTCAGAACCCCTCCCTCCCCCTTTGGCGTTATGTAATTTATGAATGACCCATACGGATACCTGAAATGGGTTGAAAATTTCATTTGCAACATTTCTGAACAAAGAATGTTATATATTTTTAATAATAAAATTTTAAACATAATGTGATCTTTTATTGAACGCGAATGATTGTTTAAAAGAGAAAAAAATATAACTTATTATGTGTAAAACACCGTTGATTGTATTTTGTATTTTCAAAAGTATTTTAAAATACTATTTTGTATTTGGTATCTAAAATACATTCGGCGAAGTATTTTGTATCTGAAATAAATTTTTCAAGTATTTTGCCCAACCCTGCATATAGCATATATTACCATGAAATAAATAAAACATACGTACAATCAATTTTGAAGGTTGAAATATTTACAGAGTTGTCCGAGTCCCAGTTGAGTCAGTGTTGTCTCCAAATGTCGTGCATCAATTACATAAATTGTCAGTCAAAAAGGGGAATCGAAGAGTTGATCATATTTATGGAAATTAAATGTTTTATTACGTAGGGCTGCGGGGCTGCTTTCAAAATTTTCCGCATGGCCCCCCTACACGTACGCCCGTATCTAGAATTCAGACTTCCTCGTATTAATTTGAAATGGAAACTTTTCGAACGGACAGTGCAATTTGAACTCTTTAATATGATGTAACGTTCATTTTGTTTTTGTTTTTTAATATTTTCAATAATTATACAACTGTTGAAAGATTTGAAAGATGTTTCGAAATCACAAAAGATTTCTGTGAAAAAGATCTTAAATGCATGTTTAAGGCTCTCTCTCTCTCTCCTTTTATTTTTTTGTGGGGTATCTGAGATGCAGATCTAGTACTCAAAATTCATGAACACTACCTTCAATGTTCTGGATATGGATATGGACTAATTGTAAAACCAATTTAGTGAAACTGCTTTTATGGGTGTAATTACTCATTCTGGATCCATGGTTTCTAAAGACCCAATAAGCAAAAGTCAAGGATCAAAATTATCTTCCATGTAAGCACATACACACACTACTTGAACAACGAAAGAGTATAATTACAAAGCCAATGAAATACAATGAACATATTTGATAAACCATAGCATTACAACAAGAGTTTAAAGAGTCATCAAAAGCACTGATGGCAGGCTAGGCAACAGTCAATCAAAACTTGAAGAATGTTTTGATGATCAGGCAAAATGACCTTGGAGAAATGTAAATAAGGTGTTCAACAAGCCATCTGTAGTTTGACATTTGTTAAAGCTACTCATGAAGATTGTGAAATCGGCTGTTAGACTACTAGTATTTTTGTGCAGAAAACTTGAATAAAACAAAGAGAATTATTGCAATTAATTTTCTAGAAATACTATATCAGTTAAACAAAAGTTGTCTTGTTTCAGCATCCCCTCCACCACGGTACGAATCACCGCCACCTTACTTTTGATGCTACTGAATGATCTTCAGAGACCATCAATGACCACTTCTCATCAGGCTTCTTTGCAACAACTGCAAAAAGCTTCAAGATGTTACACTATTCATGATGCTTTATTTGTCCTCTTTGGGCAGAGTGACATCATCTTCAAACAAGTGAAGTTGCTAAAGCTTTACTTAAAAGTAAAAGTTAAATGAAGGACTTTAATGAGGTAAATATATATTTCTTCAGAGATATTTACATTTTTTTGTGTATGTGATGTACATATTTTCAAAGTCTTATTTCTGTACACAATGTGATTTGTTGCAACTGATGTATGTATATATTTTTCTAACATAAAATGATTTGAAATAGAAACAGACTTTTCTAGACAAATAAAACATATAATTCAATGCTGAACCACAAAAAATATTCTTCAATGATGAATATTTTAAGAAATAACATCCAGAACTGAGGGTGTTGACTGACACAATAATGAAGAAAGTGTCTTACTAAACAGCTGCACAGAGAAAGCATATGTACAGAATTTACTTAGGCCATTCGTAAGTATCTTTCTTTGCAGGAAATTCTCCTCGCATCCAATAGATACTGTGTTCCATACTGCCTTTAAAATTTTAGACTTTACAAGTTTCCATTATGCAAATATGTACAAAAACAGAGAAATAACTAAGACAGGAAAAAAACAATGTACTTTCATACCAGAACCAAATGTCATATGAAAAACATCCACCTTTCTACAACAGCCCATCTTTTCAAAAATGATTGTTATATTAGCAAGACAACACTTTGTTCCTGGCTTCAAGAACTTATCCCAAATCAATTCCTAAATTAACTGGTGAGGAAAAAAACTCGAGATAAAAATTAAAGCAA
Source organism: Acheta domesticus (assembly GCA_031308135.1). NCBI lineage: Eukaryota > Metazoa > Arthropoda > Insecta > Orthoptera > Gryllidae > Acheta > Acheta domesticus. The sequence continues at coordinate 4,707,353 of JAHLJT010004567.1, read as the reverse complement.
AAAACTCAGGAATGCTAATAGAAAGGTTCGCACTGAATGAGAAATACACATTATCAGACTTCTTGAAATATCAAGTTATCATTCACTTATATTATCATTTCTGTCTGCTTTCCACCCACAAACGAGGGCAGTAATTTTCATTACATTATAAACACTTAAAAATACGTATGGTTGTGTTGTAAACCAGATCCTTTAATATTCTTCTGGATACTTTCACCAAATGAAGATCAATACTTTCACATCAATATATTCAATTCACGTGGTGACCACACATCTACTTGCATAATAATATCTATACTTTAGATAAATTTTCACTTGCACGGCAATACATCTGTCATGGCATACCGCCACGTCCAAGCACGAGCAACGCTTTCAAATGTTGCTCGGTCATTCAGGTACAATTCTCCAACACCAGGCTCCATACACACCTACAGATGAAAATGATAAGATTTAAAATTTATTAAAACTCATCCTATACACATAGAATTTACTGGAATACATTCACAAAGATTATGCTAATATAAAATTAGATTTTTTGACATTAGAAGCTAAAGCAGGATAAAGAAGACCCCTGACACTGGTTTGTATGATGGCCAACGTCTTCAACTATTCAGAATACCTTCAGGAAATAAGATAATGCAACCAATGCTTTAAAGTCTTTTACCAAAACTGTAATATACAATCACTTTCAATTATTCTGATTAGAACCAGACCTGATCTGTGCTGAAACACATTTTTTAAAACTATTTTAAAAAAATGAATAAATGCATGCATCAAGCTGTGAAACGTACTCACCAAACAGTACGGATCAGTAAGTAAGCTTTGCACAGATATAAGCACCTTACTGATGGTAAGAGCCAAACTCCAGTTGTGTTGAATGGAGTCAATGCCCACATCACCATGCCTGGACACATTTGGATGGAAGATGCGGGTAAGGAAACGCACCACAGGCGGACACATTGGGTAGCTATATGGCACTTGCAAATACAAGAAAAACAAGCCACCTTCATAGGGACTGCCTGCAGGGCCTGTGATACTAGCTTGCCAATGGCAACACTGTGCGTCTAGGGGTTCTGCTTCAATGCCTTCAGGTGGATCGGTGCGCAGACCTGTCACACAACGTCAGAGAAATCAATTAATTATATAATCCAAATACACACAAATTTATCTGGCATATATTTTGCAAGTTCCTTTCTTATCAAAATTGAAGTTCCCAGTTCATAAGTGATAATTCAATTATTACAATAAATTTAGTATCATCCTTAAAAGTCAAAATGGATGGGATGGAATTTTATCAAAGTTTGGGTCCTACGATATTATTTTATCTTTTTGTTGCAAAAATGATAAATGTATTATTATGAAGGCAAAAGATTATTAGAAATTGCAAATAAAAGAATAAAGCAAATGGGATGGCATTTATGTCATCGTTACAGAACATTTAACAGTCCCAAACAAAGTTTAAAGAAAATATTTGGAACAATTTTTAAAAAATGCTTCTTTTTGATATTTCATGCAATATTCTGCAAAACCTACTTACATTTCCAACAACAACAACAACAACAAAAGCATGATGTTAATGAAATTATGGAGAACAAATTCCATTTGAAGGAAATATCTTTAATTTTGTAGTTGTAGGAATACACCTAAAAAATTCCAAAATTTGCAATTTTCGAAAATTGGTCCTATGCCACCTTTAAAAGAGGTATGTACATGTACACTATTGTTACAAAAATTTGGAGTCATTATTGAGAACATTTTGATAATGTCCCAGAGGCTTCATTGAAATCTCAAAAACTATTTTCTGCAGCTTTACATAACTTTCTCTATATTACGTATATCACTGTTTATATGTACATATACAAGAAAGCAAAAAAATAGTCACTATTTTTTGCAGATCTAATTTTTTTTTGAAGGGAATAAGGTCTACTTAGAAACCACCTCAAAATTTTCCCCGACTTTTAACAATTCTTCTTCAAATTCCCTGATTTTTCCCAGACTTTTGCACACCCACACTGAATCCAAAAAGCTCCGATAAAATGACTTCGCAACTTATAAATAGCAATACAGGAATTGCTTAATCTATAAGGAACATAATTTAAATGTCTGATGAATGCTTAACAATTAAAATAAACATTACACTGAATACACAGAAATTCTGAAGTGTTATGAACACTCAAGCAAGCATTTAACCCCTTTGGACTTGGCTTTACCTCGACTGAAGAGGCATTTCTTATAAGAATCTTCACTAGCAAAACTTCTAATTATGTCATAATACTTAGATTTTTATTTCTCTTTTGTTAGTACAGCTGAATAAATAAATAAATCACAATCATGACTAACTATATGGTACTATCACTTACTTTTAAGTTCATTGCGTAAACGGTTACGACGCCAAGAGTTTTCTTCTCCAGGTGGATGTGACTGCAGTGCCATCTGCTGCAGGCACGATTTGCAGGGGCAGCTATTCATCCTACATACATCAACAACTTCAATTAATCACAGTGCCACTGAGGCACAATGCAAATGAAATCAAAACCAGAATTTCTTACACAATAAACTTCATTTGTTCATGAAGGTCTTCAGTTGGGGGGGAATCAACTTATCATATTTAATATAATACAAAATCGTACTTAATATTCAATCTTCCTAGTCCTACTTTTGTTGCTGTACAATATTCTGAAATTGAATGAAATCACTAAGCAGAAGATTGAATCCGCCACCCATGGTGCAAAGAGACATAACAAAACAGCTTAAATAAGTACAGAACAGTTTGTTTTAAATCTAAACTATTACAAATCTGTTTTAATGATTTTATCAACTACTTTAAAATTAAAATTTACTCCAGCGATCAGATAGCATTTACAAGAATCAAAATTAGTACTTACAACTGTGAGTAGGCAGCAAACCAGTCATGAACAGCACGCAAAGGTTTGAATAGTGGCCAGCGTCGCAAAGTGGAGGCACGCCACTGCTCAGGTGCAACATGAGTGCAAACTAGGTGACGCCAGCGCTTGCACACATTTCCCACACTCCAGAGAGAGAGATCATCCAGGTATGAGAACACTGCCAGTAAAACTACAACGAACCACATTGAAAATTATTTGTCCTCATTCCCAGACATCACAAGAATCACCTGAACTAGAGGAAAACCTCTTTCTTACTTTTATTTACACCACTTTGCTATTTCTGCCCTATCTACACTATTACCGTTACTATTGAACATAAGGTCTTGCATGCCTCTTAGATCTTTGTGCTGATAGAAACATAGCACTAGCACTACACTGACGTGCAGCCTACCTGACCTCTGTTATCCCTCTAACTTCTTTCATGAAACTTTCAAGTCTTTAACAGTAGTTTATTGTAATATCACAATTGAAAATAATTTAAGATTAAACTACAAAGTGGAATAAGGATCATAAAGATTCTTAAAAGTTGATTCAAAAATCTAATATTGAAATTGAATTGATATTGAATATTAAAAGTAGATATTGTATTGTAGTAATATTGATATTGAATATTAAAAGTAGATTCGAATCACTCTCCTAACCTGGGCATTTGTTGGGATACTAGACTCTGCCTATCACAAGTCAGGATGAAGAGAGGGTATAGAAGGGTAACACCTCTTTAAAAAGCCCAAGTCCAGCTGGCCCAGATGGTAGAACTCCTTGCCAGCAAAGGCAGAAGAGGATACTTTGACACCAGCTCAACTGGCACTCCCATAGAGAGAGAGATTCTACAGTGAAGACAGGTCCCAAAAGCCCTGAAAGATAATCTAAGGGAACATCACCCTAAAATCATATGGACCTTTTTAGAGGCCATAAGTTGACAGCCCCATCACTAAACTAGTTCAGTGATTGTCCTCAGAATGGATAACTGGTCCATTAAAAAACAACAACAACAACAAAAACTTGCAAGCTTCTCAGATATAGCAAACCAGATGCACTATTTGACAGAAATAGCAATAGACATTAAACAATTTGGATTAGTAGATCAATTAAATGTAGCTACCTGGAATGTTCAAGGCTTATCAAAAAAAGAATTAACATTACATATTAAGTCAAAGGATACCAATATTGCTGTAATAAGCAAGACAAAAAGAAAATCAAAAGGCACAAAAGACATTGGGGGTTACATACTGCTTTACAGTGGTGTAGAAGGGAAAAGAGCAAGTGCTGGTGTCAGTATTACCGTGGATGATGAAGAACAAAAATTAAAGAACATACTTGTCAGTGAAAGAATCATTAATGAGATTCAAAGATCTCATCCAACGGTGATTGGCATATAAGCACATGAAGAAGGATGAAAACTGGAAAATAACATTTTCTATGACATTCTACAACAAACCCTTGACAAAACATTAATGACACATCAAGTTATACAAGCTAGGAATTTCAATGCAAGAGTGGGTAAACCACCCAATACACCCGAAACCAAATGTTGTGGGTGCATTTGGAGGAACTCATGTGAATGAAAATGGAAAAGATTGAGAGGCTTTGCAACAACAAAACTGAGAACAGCTCACTTAGAAAGAAAACAATAAATATATCTGGAGTGCTAGGGGATTTCAGTCACTCAAAGAAAATACTACTGTACATCAAAAACTATCACAAAGGATGAGAGATACCCATGTATTGAGAAGGGCCGCTGATTTACTCAGATCACTATTTAATAATAACAAAGATAGATATGCTTGCAAAATAGCATAATATGAGAACAATTAATTAGAGACTCAAATGAGAAATGGTTCAAGATATTTCTTTTACAAGGAAATATAAGAAATTTATAAATAAAAATACTAACAGATGCACTAAAGCAAAACACATGAGTGCAATGACATAGAGAATCATTGGAAGATGAGTAAAAAGTAGCCTATGAAGTCTAAGAGAACAAAAACAAAATTAGACGAAGTAGTCTTAAAATTTGGGATAATGAAATTAAAATATCTATTGAAGAAAAAAAGGCTAGCGTACACGAGACACAAAGTGGTACTGAAGAAACAAAAGCTTTTTATATCAAAAATGTAATGTAGTAAAGAAAATTACCAGAAAAACTTGAAGACTCCTGGGATTGTTTTATTAGTAGGATAGAGAATGACATGCACAGAAGGCAGACACAGGCATTCAAGGCTCTAAGACATTTAATTGCCAAGGGGAAAGAAACAGCAAGAACCTCCATTATATCAGAAAAAGACTGGAAGGAGTTCTATCTGAAATTATGGAAAACAAATTTAGATGATAATATTGATCAAAATCTAAATTGTTATGACATCTATGAAATAGATAAAATATCCAAGCATGAGTTACATATGCAAAAAAAAAGACTGAAAACCTGCAGCACCTGATAATATGAGCATGGAACCTTTCAAATATGGAGGAAATTACCTCATGGAAAGACATATTTGTTAATAAATGTTGGAAAAAAAAGAAAAATTCCAGAAGAGTGGAAATTAGCAAAAGTTAAACAAAAGGATCAAAATGCTCTGGTGACAACTGTGGAGGAATTACTCTCCTAAATGCAGGCTATAAAGTACCGCATTTGCTTGTGTATAGGCCATAACATTTCTCCCGGAAAGTAACTCGTGAAATTGGAGTGCAGCTTATACACAAGATTTTTCTTAAAATAATAAAATAAAAATTAAAAATCATTGGAAGAAAAACAAAATTGTATGCCAAAAACAAACATTTATTAATCATAAATGCACAAAGTATACAAGTTGACGTTAAATTTAATCTCCATCACTCCCGGACTCACATCCCCTCCCAATTTATTGTCACTTTCACAATTACTAGCAACATTGCATAACACATCATCCTCTCTCCCGCCTATCTTATTAGTAAAGCCACACACTTCAAAACTTTCGCTACTTCGGAAGTATCATCACTTCGGTATTGCATCGTCACGATGCCTCAGTTGTTCTCAGCGTTTGAAGTAACAAGTATCACATTCTGATGGACGTGCAGAAACAACCTATCAAATTTGGCATGGCACTTTCCAATTTCACACTAAGGTTTGACCTTTTTTTTTATAAATACAATTTTAATTATAAAATTTACTGAGCAACATCGAATTATTCGATGCGGCTTATGCAAGAGATTTTTTTCCTTCAAATTACTGCGATAAAGATCATTAGTGCAGCTTATAAACAGACGCAGCTTATACACAAGCAAATACAGTATATAGTAAAAATTATAAACAAAAGACTGGAAATTATTTCAGAAGCTCTATTATTAGAAGAACGAAGTGGCTTCAGAAAAGGACACTTGTGCATTGACAAGGTCTTCATTATTAAACACGTTGCCAAAAAAAGTTGGGAATTTTAATTTAGAAATGCATTTAACCTTCATAGCCAGTTTCGTCTTTTTATGTATGTCAGTGTAGCTGTCAAACTGGTTGGCTAAGTTTCTGTCAAACAGTTACATTTCTTGTACTCTTCTTATTCTTTGCAATTTGCGTTTTTTGATCAAGGAGAGTTTGTATTATAACAATGAAAATAAATGGGTATCTTTATGTGATGTCACAATGGGGTGTTTGTCTGTGATTAAGTGGATTCATTGCATCACGGTTCTTCATTTACAATGTGTAAGTGACCATGAATATGAAGTTGGCCATGTGGAAAGAGTTTTGTGATCGCTTCAAAAGAAGTGCAGTAAGAAAGAGGTCACTCCTATCCATAAGTGATCTGTGCAAAAGGAGACAGTTTGCAAGAAACAAAATAACTATGAAAGATTCTCGTCTTTCCTTGTCGGCATCTCCAACTGATTTGAAACCTGAAGAAATCACACACTGGTAAGTTTTATTCATTTATAACATTTTTTCATAATCTTCGCGGGAGGGCGTAAAGAGACACCCCTTCTGCTTCCCCACATTCTCCATCCCCTCCACTGCTCACTTCACCAGGGTGTACCGTGTTCTCCACTTCAACCAATAGTTGACTCACCTTCTGGAGGTAGGCATTCCACTACCCCCGGGTCCAAGTCGTCTGGTTGCCTTGCCGTACTCAACATTTCCAGTCGCTGGTCCAGGCTCTGTGGACGAGCTGGTGCTGGAACAGGTCGCGCCTCCCCTGGCACTCTCCCAGCACTTGCAGCAGAGCCTTCAGCAGCTCGACCCCCGGCTAGTTGCGCCAACTGACTTTGCCGTCGTTCTCCAGCAAAATATAAATCAGCCGGCTCATCATTGCCAGAATCACCATCATCTGTTTTCTGTACAACATTAAGAAAAATAATCAAAGACATCGGAGCAACTTAACCTAACCTACACCTCTCAGTTCCAAAATAAAGAATTCTGAATCCTGTCCGTCTCAAAAATACAATAGCCAAACGCAGTACAAAATGTCAATAGAACTGCAATAGCAAATACACAAGAAATAATACAACAGAAAAATATTATACACAATACAACACAAAAATACAACAGGAAATACAAACGGAGACACATGTGGATTTACACGAACTTTGTTTTCCTCTGGCTTCAAAAAATTACAGAAATTAGGATTCCTGTTTAGACAGAGCCCCAACTCCTTCCATTACAATGTGTATTACAAACGTGTAGTTTAATTTTATAACGGTTTAAAGTCGCCCTTTATATTTTTCTGTATTAAGTAACCTAATTTCTTCTGTATTAAGTAACCTCTTTTTCTGTATTAAGTAACTTATTTCATAGTTGTTCTCCCACTGTTCATTTACAAAGAAAGAGAAACATCAAATGCCACTGACACTTAATACCCCATATAAAATAACACTTAATTTAAATATGCAATGAAGTTAGATTTATGATTTATATAGTCCTATAATTGGGTTTCCCATTGGACTTGGATAAATACAAATAAATAAATACGTCACAGAAGAACAAATAATTCAATTTGAGAACAGGCCATCTGATACTTCACATCACTACATTTCTTTTTCAGGAATATTTTAATTATGTCATGATCTTCAAAGAAGAATGTGAAATATTGAGCTAATTAAGAAATATTAAGGCTTTACTAACAATGATATGCAGTTTTACAGACCAAATGTATCTGAACCCACAGTTCCCTGCTTGAATCATACATCTCTAGGGGAAATCAAGTTGAAATCAGTTTGTAACATTCCCTCTGTTCGTGTCTTTTACTTCTAGGCACCTCATGTCCAATACATAAATATATTCATGTATTTGAAACTTTAAAATTGGGGGCAGTCAGATGTTAACAATGGTCATATAGAACAACCCCAAGTAGGGAGGAGAGTTGAGAACACAAATTGAACTAAAAAGTGCACATGCCTCTGGCAAATTTCATTTCAGAAACCCTCCCTCATAGGCAGAATTAAAAACAGAGAAAATGTGTTTCTGTTAATACAAATGAGGCACAAGGTCTATGAAAAAATCTCAAGAACTATGTTTACTTTGTTGATAAATTAACATTATTTACCTTTGTTCGTAAATATAATTATAAAACATAACATAAAAAATATATACTGAATAATACTCTAAATGTATAGTTAATGCACAATGATGTTAGAAAATTAGCATTCTAATAGTCTGTTCATTAATACCTAAACTTACTTCACTAAATATAGGAACTGCTTCTGAATAACTTAGATCTCCAGGGAAAAGAAACGCATGACATGTTGCACAAACCGGCTCTTCAAACAAGGGCCATAATAACCATTACACAGGTAACATGTAGTATGCTGTAATGTGAAAATAAAATTATTAACATATATGCTCACGAAATTACATGTCAGTGCATGTGCAATTCGCAATGACTGTTAGCATACGGTGTACTCGAAGTCTTCTGTGTAGATGCCTCTCTCATTTCTGTTTTGCGACGTCGTCTTACATATTTCTTCAATACCTTCATCAGAGGCCAGGGTAAAATCGAAACTGCTCGAAGGCTGGCCAGTAATACTTGAAGCCATTGCAACAAAACAGTCGTTTTTTTACGAACTAGTATTAATACAGAAATCTGCTCTCAAAGAATCACGACACATTGCATTTCAGATCCAACTTTAACGAAATCGGGTAGTAGGCTTGTATAATGACAGAAAACAATGCCGTACTCCAACACCACAACTTCCACTGACATGCGTCTACGCCTGCGCGTACTCTGTCGTACTCTCTGGCGTGTGCCTTGCGCTGCCGTACACCAGGGCATCTAACGTCCTATACTGCGATTTTTCTAACTCTGCCCCTGGAGCTTATATGTCGCTAAAGTGACGTCCCTATGGTGATGTTCAAGCTACCGAATGGATGAAATCCTCAACAGCTGTTTCCTATCAGGGACAGAATTATAAAAATCGCAGGATATTACCTCACATTCATTTTCTCTCTTTCTGGTGTATCACCACAAATCGCCTCACATCATACCCATACTCTCTGCTCAAATATGCTCTTCAATTACTAATAACATGATGACCAATGATTATAGAAGAGACTGGATCCAACGTAATCCAAAGAGTATTCGCAGAATATTAGTAAACGGCAGCAATGTTCAAACAAGAAGCATAAACCATGGGCGCCATCTTATTCTGTATTATTTTTCTTGTCATTCTACCAACTATAGTACGATTTTTTTAACTCTGCCCCTCAAGCCCCTATGGCCGCGATTTAATATTACACGGCATTTTGCGTCTTTGTAACTCTGTAAAAACTAAGCTATAATTTCTTTGTACAATTTGTACGCGTTTCTATTATTAATTTTGCGTCTTTCTCCATCGTACCGCTAGAAGCCTCATGATCTCAAGCACTGCTTGATACAGTTGCGACCATGCGATATCTGGCGACACAACTGAGAACATCGCGTAATACCATGACATATTCCATCGCGAAGATTGGCCTTGAGGGCAAAGTTAGAAAAATCGGAGTATAATCAGAGTATATAAGCAACCAGTCGTGTGGAAGCAACAGGATAATAATTATTAACTTTAAATTATTTAAAGTAAACCTAGTGTGGGAGTGTCAAATATCATCCTTCTCTTTCTCAAATTTCTTCTTACAGTAATTTGTTCTTTCCTTTTATATATTATTCCTTTTTAATTCCTCGAATTAAAAGAATTGAAATGAACATTTTAGCATCACACTTCTGGCCTTTCCCCCTCGTCATTAGTGTATATTGTTATTACAAAATATACAAAAAGAATTGGTCGAAACAGGAAGGAAACACTCGTTTTATGATTAAAGGCATTCTTTTTTGTAGAGCAGCATTATAAACGGACTTTTCGTTGCAAGAAAACATTCATACGAAGGCATTTCATGGCACAATTTTCTTTTTTTTTTTCCTCCTCCCTTCATTTTTGAAAAATTTCATTGAGTCATTTGAAGCACTTCCACTCACAAATGCAAGTGTTTACAAACCACTGGAAATGTGTATATTAATGGTATGAGAGATATTTTAAAGAAAGTACATTTGTGTAATTTTTGAAAAAAAAAAAAAGAATGCAGTGAAATTAATTTTATGTCATCTTAAACTGTGTATATTAATGGCAACATTAACGTGAATGAAGTTAAAAAAGTTCCATTTTGTAATTTTTGAAGAAGAAAAAACAAACAAAAAATATAACAATATGGCGTTTATGTCACCTTATTGAGTACATTCAAAAATATCCCTACAAAAAATTTGGAGGCATTTTCAAGGAAATCTCGTTTTTGTTACTTTTTAAAATTGCACATATTGCACAGAATATTGTGCGAAAACTACTAAAATTTTCAAAAAAATGTTCATGACAATAAAATAACTATGGAGAAAAAAATGACTTGGAGAAATCTCTAAGTGAAATCTCTCTGAAATTTTGATGTGGTAGCAAGACACCAGAAAACATTCAAACTTTGGGGATGTCCATAAATAACGTAACGCAAATTTTGAGTACTTTCAATACCCCCCCCACCTAGTCACGCAGCATAACGCTGCCTCAGACCCCCTCCCTCACCCCCTTTAGCATTGCGTAATTTATGGATGACCTTTAGCATTTTTCGAAAATTCAGAGTTAACAGAGAAAAACAGACCTATGCAATCTTTTTAAGTGTATTTTATTCTATTCTTTAAAAATAATTAAAGAAATAATTTAGAGACATTTTTGAGAAAATTTTGAAAACGTCCCTTGGGCTTACAATTAAGAGCACCCAAATTTGAATGAAAGTTTTTCAAAACCACAGCACCTCCGGTTGAGCCAGATCGACTGAGCAGTATTCATTTTGGGAAAAATCCTAGTTATAACTCTCTTGGTGAAACAGTCCCACAGTTGCCTGGACGTGGGGGTTCAACCAACAAGCAGATGCTGGATGGAATCTAGCTCTAGGTTCCTATGTGAAGACAGCATGCAGACTCCCCAGCTCCTAGATCACCAATTCACTCTTAATATGGGTCACCATGCATGGCAACATGGCATGGGCTTCAAGTGATTGAGGTCAGTGACAAAGAATAGGGTCACACACAAGCACATTCTGAGGAGTACAAATTTTATTCACACACTGCTGACAAACGAAGTCCACGTTACACTAGTCACTATATAGATACTCTCATACTTATATTAGTCGGCTGGATTGTCGGAGAGAATTCGCTGTCCACCCAAACTCAAAGAACAGAACATACGTCAACAGGGCCGGCTTGAAGTGGGACACCCATTAATATATTCTACTTAACACATTTGTTTTCACCATTTAAATCAGACTGCTATACTTTAACAACAGAGGCAGGAGCCACCTAAGTATCTGATCCTCCCAACCTTCCCTCCCCTACGCTACCAGATTCACTTGCATTGGCCATGCTTTCTTTGTCGAACCACAATAAAAGCCAAAATATTCTGGGGTAATGAAAGAAAATAACAAGAATATCATAAAGAACATCATTTATTCACAAATACAATAAATATTATAACTAAGTACAAACATGCTTGCTCTTTTTAAAATTAATGGAAATGATATAACGTTGTGGTACAGGGACAGGTGGTGAGAATCCAGTGGCATAGGTTTTATCTTCAAAAAGTAATCCGTATTCCTCTGTAGCAGTGGTTGGAACCTTATCCACTACAGCTTTGTAGAAGCATGTCGTTTGAGGGTAATGAGCCATCACTGTCAAAAAACACAATCCAATTAGTAAATACTGATGACAAAAATTCTTACAGGAGATAGCAGGTTAGCAGCACTAATCGAAGGCAATCTTACCAACAGATCCCTGGGGAAAGAGTGCATGAGGATCCGTTTCCGGATTCGCCCGCATCAACGGCAGTGGAATCACATGGCGGCGACTCAGCACAATGTGGCGGTTCTTGGGCTCTTGATCAATATCGTCTACTTCGTATTTATTGGTCGCGGGATTGAAGCTCACTACCTCTGCTAAAATCCAATTGTTTTCTTCAGCACCCACAACTAGGGCTGCCACCATGTCACCTGGCTGTACACACATAGATCATGAATGCTCCTGAATGAAACTCTGCTCCAGATTTACAAGACCAACCCACGTCCAACAGACACGCAAACCAACTGACATACCTTTGCAATGTAGAATGGATCGGCTGGCACGGCCCCACAAAGGGGAGGTGGCTTCTCCCCGACTTTCCCCACCCAAAGTGGTAAAGTGGGAGCAGATGTCTTCAACATTTGCATCAGGGCTCCTCGGCCTATTGTCTCTTTATTTCCAGCTTTCCGCACTTGGATGCGGCGCTCGTTGCGTATAACTCTAATCTCATTGATTTTTGCCAGAGCTTGTCGGATCTTATCTTCCTCTTGAGCAGCATCAGCTACGGCTGCAGTATACAGAGATTTCAACTTTTGCTGAAACACAGAAAGAATCAGAACTTTTCAATATAGCTTTCATATTTCAGAATGCAGGTGACTTCATAAAATTTGAAAGTATTAGAGAAGTCTGAAGCAGAGCATTATCACACATGAAAATTAAATGCACACACCCCTCCCCCATGTGGTGGCTAGTCCCCCATCACGCACCACCCCAGAAGGCAAACTAGGGGAACACACTACCTTTGGGTTGGTACAGGAGAAATTAAATATCCACAGTGGACCAGATTAGCTAGATGATAGGCTGCGGTCCTGGCAGTCATCCTGGGAAGTACCATCACTGCACCTAGGTGCAGGGCAGATTTTTTGTCCCATCTCGCTTCAGTGCCCTGTCTGATATGGGAAAGGAACGGGAAAGCAAAAAGCCAGATAGCGTAGAAATGGGAACCGAAACATCATTCCCTGCTGCGGAGAGCGTGGAGCAGACGGTCAGTGTTTGATCCATTAAGGTTGTATCCTCTAAGAAGAAGAACCCAAAGAAGTCCAAGGAGAGAGAAAAGAAGTTGGGAGTGGTCGGGCCAACAAGTGTGGAAGAGTCACTCGCCGATGTCAGGACACCATCTGAGTTTGTTGTGAATGCCATGGAAGGGTCGATGTACATAGAAATTTTGTGACACATGGAGGAAGCCGCAGAGCTCAAAGAACTTTTCTTCAATGAAATTAAAATAAGGAAGAGAGACACTGGAGACCTGCTTCTGGCAACGGGAGCGAAGGCAGCATGGTGGCCGACCAACTGAAAAGAAAAGTGGAGGTGAAGACTTAGACAACTGAGGTACTTCTGGAGATCAAAGACCTGGGCGAAGTAACGACGGACAGAGAAATTCTTGAGGCCTTTGAGAGACAGCTGGATGGAATCAAGGACAGGAAGGTAGTACATTACCCATTACACAGGCCATTTGGGTGCAACTGTAGGTGTTTCGAATGGACTTATGTGACTCGAATGTCCATTCAAAACACCTATGATTGCACCCAAATGGCCTTGATTGCAGATCTAGTCAGGTACGTGGTTCGTAAGAACAAAAATCGGATTGGCTGGGTTATGTGTTACATTCAGAAAAAGACATTTGTTACCAGATGTTACAGGTGCTAGGCTACCTGGTGAGAAACTATAAAGGGGCTGATAGATCCAATAACTGTCTTCAGTGTGTTGAGGGTGGTCATTTTGCTAGGACCTGCATAAAATTCCCGAATTGTTGCTTCAGTCAATGGAAAGACAAGAGACACGTACAACTGGTAGCTATCAGTGCCCCTATTACCAAAAGGCGGAACAGAATTGGAAGAATAAGGGTCTTCCTACGGACGCTACTAACCAAGGGGATGGTGTGGATATGTGGTCTGGGAGATTATGCAAGTCCCAAGGTATGGATTCGCCTGGATACTTTTATAGTGATTATGCTACACCCACTGCATTGCTTCAAGACTGCAAGGTATTACTTGATTGATTCATGGAGCATGCAAGAAAACAAAGACCTCTTATTATTGCTGGGGAGTTTAATGCATGGACCACTGAGTGGGGAAGCAGCGCAACAACCCAATGTGGGGTGGCTCTACTGGACAGCTTTTCCCGTTCAGACATCAGCAACACGGCGGCGGCAGCGGCGCCGGCCCCGGCCGCGGCGGCGATGGCGGCGATGCCGTCATTGGCGGCGGCGGCTGAAGCCGCGAGACGGAAGAGGACGCTCCATGCGTAGAGGCGCGGGGGAACAATAATTAATTAGTTTCTTAATTAATTAAGTAATTTAAATTTTTTAATAAGTGGGACGCGCGAATTTTGTGTTCGTGCCCCCATAAAACACTGGTGCAGCATGGAACTCCCATAATTTGGCGGGAAGACCTCAGAGTGCCCAGCTGGGCGAAAGTCATTGCAACTTTATCCGCGCCGAGAAAATGTGCTAACAATTGCTCCCGTAGGTTGGTGCAGCGCGTATGGGGTCGCCCAAACTATGACTCTCAAGTGGCAGCACATGGATACCACAAGAGCTTTCAGTGAAGTCATTAAGATTAGTAAGGACTGCTGCTGGAGAGCTAGGCTTTGTGAAAGATGCTGACCTGCCTGGGAGCGTCCATATAAGATGGTAACGTCCAGGCTCAAGGTTCTGTGCAGGCCACTCCAGACTGGCCCGGTCTTGAACAATAACAACAACAACAACTACTACAAATGTAGTTTGGGCAGTGATCGATGAAAGCTGAGAAGAGGATGAGGATAAAACGAAAACCTGACCCAGACCAAAAAAATTAAAAAAGTAACTAGAGCGAGAAAGTCTGTGCCATTCTGTAGCACCATTAATTCTATTCTGGTTGGCAGAAACTGGCAAGGTACCCCTTTGGCCGTCTTGGCTATGCTAGGCAGTCATGGGGTAAGAGTATCGAACTGTTGAGGAAGGATAAGGTTATCGTGCGATACACGGTGATTTAGTCTATTCCACCATGCCACAGGGCAAGGAATAAGTGAACGTCACCCCCTAGATGTAACATGTACTTGTGTCCTGCTTCAGCGCCTACGCCATTCTGTCCAGCCAGGATAGAAAGGAGATGTGTGGAGCGCGAGACCATCTGCTATGCCACAACACATGGGTAACCGGCCATGCATTAAGTGGGGCTCAAACTGGGATCATGCTGCACACTTGCCTTAACAATCTCAGGCTTCTAGGGTGGCAAATGTCATATCATACTAGTATTTACTCAGTTTTTTACAATGAGGTGTTGAAGGTAGTCCCAGTATAGTGACAGGTTGTGAGGTAATTGGGAATAGATGGAAAGGAACTGGTAACAGGAAAGAGAGAGAATCGTGAATAGATTCAGAAAAGGAAGTATGAAGGTTCGAAGTGGTCCTCCACTTCGAACCTTCATACTTCCTTCCTTCCTTCCAAAGAAAATAAGGAAGGTGAGAGGGAGAGGTATTTGACAGGAGACTCCATGGGATTCAAATTCATGATATTCCATGAACAGCCCACTAGCAAGTGTGTTTTCCAGCAAGGTTCACGTAGAGACTGTGCCAAGCAAAGTGTTTAGTTGGGAGGAAATTAAGTTCAAAAAGGGTAATATTTTTGTTCTCAGATGTTATCTTAAGTGTACGTTTGTGCGCTCCCATTGTAGTGTTAGTCTTTATAACAGAAGGGCAGAGAAACAACTACTGGTGGTACCACTTGGTGTTCGGTGACTTATGTCCATTTCATTATTTTAAATCAAGTCAGATAGAAATAGACTACAAAACCCTTCTGACAAATTAACTTATTTCAAAAATTTCAATCCACTGCATTCGCTCTGCCACCTATATTATGAATAATTATCACCACTGATGCCAACTTCACATTCAGCAAACACCCAGTACCATATTTCTGTTAGATGCATGCAATTTCCATGCTCAAAGATTTGTCTTCTCTGGACACTGGCATACGTCAAATCCTGCTTACAGTAATCACTTAAGTACACCAATTTGTGGAGACTTTTCTAGCTTATGTAGTTTTATTATACTAAAATGATAATGTTTTTTGGAGATTTGCATTTTTCCCAAAAACAGGGGGGGTTACAGATCAATGCTTGAAATAACAATAGGTTCTTAACTTTTTATTTCCCAACTTCAATAGAATTAAATATTTTATTGTTACTTCATATAATTTTACAATGAAAAAAACTTAGTCATGATTTCTATTGAGACAATGCAAATATTTATAAGATTACTACCTGGTAATTTGGGGAAACTTTTTCATCTTGATTGATCTTCTCATGAGCTTTTGTTATATTTGTTAAGTTATGTTCACTCATTTTGCGTTTTTCTTCAATGTCATGAACCAAATGGTACAATGATTTTAAGCGTTCCTGGTAAAAACAAACCCCAAAAAAAACTATTTAGTAGATGAACTGAGAGTACTGTAAACATAATGCATTTAGTACTGAAAACATTGGAGATACAAAACAATACATTATTATGAAAATTATTATAACAATACACAAAATTATTATGAAAATTATTATTACAATAGCACAGGCCTGCAACAAAGATGTGATTGAAAACTGTCTGTGGAATTTGTTCAGATTTTTTATATTTGGTATGCTGTATCCAACATTTTCCTTTATCACATCAGAAAATTTCACGAAGACGGTGTGAAAATTTGGGAAAAAAGTGAAGCATCTTCATATTATAGTCACAGCATTTGCTAGCAAAGGAAAATTAAAAACATAGTTCTATCAGTGCCAACCATCAGAATTTCTGGATTCATTCTCAGTCATGAACATGTTATCTAATTTTTATGGAAGTAATGGTACAAGAACATTTGATTGAGGAGATACAGGGCATCTTACTGAATGAACCCTAGAATAAATCTAGTTGTGTAGTTTGTATTAATATGCTCTATAATGTGCACATAAGTAACACTCAATATGCACATTCCACTGTAACATTGAACCCCAAAATAGAATTTACATTGAGATTATTGTGAGAGTACCTCAACACATCTACACAAAGAGCATCTTTTAAGTAGAGCTTCTGGCTGGTCCTTGTCACCCCACTTTATATCCAAAACATAAATTTGCTTTACACAGTGAGTAATATTGTTTTCTTTTTCCCAAAACAAAGTATCTCCGTAAATGTAACAACTATTATCCAGTGAAATATAACAGCTCTTTGTTTTCTTATTAAAGAATACCTCAACTTTCATTAATAATTCAATAACAACAAATAGACGTGATGAATTTTCAAATCAACATAGTAGTTTTAATAAACAAACATTCAATAAATCCACAAATAGGTTGTGCTTAGTAACAAGCACAACCAACTACTGCTATATAAAAGCCTTTGTTACCTAAGAGACTTCTAATGAATGCTTATGTGTAAGCCCTACTAATGGGTTACTTCCCGGTGACAAACTCTGTATTAATAAATAAATTAACTGAGCCTCAAATTTATCCCAAAGTACAGATTTCAGAAGATCTACTTTCAGCCATGATATCAGTAATTATTGAAGTAGGTTATTTACAATCAAGTTTAGAATACACCACTCATAGGTTTATGATTTTAAAACAACAATAAATCTGCATATAATTCCAGAAAATTATAAAATTGTGAGATTCGTAGTTACTATCAGTAATTTTTTCTTTAAACTCTTGTTATGGATAGTGCTAAATGCACTCTAAAAGATTAATGCCATTTTGCTCTATTCTCTTATTATTTCAAAAATTACACAAATGTATTTTTTTATTTCTCTCACACATCATTAATATATTCATTAGCAGTGATTTATTCACATTACTGCATTGTGAGTACATGTGTTTTAAGTGATGTCTAACAAAGTTTCTTGAAAACTCAAAAGTGTTCTGTAAAAATGCTCAAATTACCATTTTCTCAAAACAGCAGCAAATTTTTTCTTCACACTTTTTGTTTCAATAGTGCTAAATACACTGCTTAAGATGACGTACAAGCCATTTAGCTGCATTCTTTATATTTTTCAAAAATTACACAAATGTAATTCGCATTTACAATCAACTTAAACATTTTCTTAAAAGACCCAAAATTTTTCAAGGAAAGTTCCATACAGGATGAGTTTTTACTCTTCTTTAATATCCTTAAGAAACCAAAAAATTGATAGATGACAGCTGGAAGGAGGATGGGGTAGGACCGAAAAGTTAGCCTAGACCAAATAAATTAGAAAACTAATATGAGAAAGTCTGCATCAATCTATAGCATACTGCTAGTTCCTTTTGACTGGTTTCTTCCACCACAGTTTAACATCTAGCAACACATCTAAGTATTTGGTGGTGTTAGCAAAAGATTCTCGAACACACTGAACATGAGAGGAGGGGAACTTACGATTCTCATGTTCATGAACTGAATTGTACCTTGTAATTTCTTTGTATCTCTTCTTTTCCCCACTCTCTGCCTCTCTTTTCCCCCTCGGTGTTTATTTTCTCATTCAGCATCTCTTCTTCTCCTCTGTCTCTCTTTTTCCCCTCTTTCTTTTCTTACTCCGTTTCCCTCTCTTTCTCTATTTCCCCCCCTCTCTCTCTCTTTCCCTTTCTCATTTCCCCCTCTTTGTTCCTCTTTCTTTTTTTCCCTCTCCTCTCATCAACATGCGCTGCCTCATTCCCCTCGACCTCACCCCACAGCACATGGCAACGCTCAGTTACCATGAAGCTCACGTGAATTGGGAATCGTATTTAACTGAAACGCCATTATGTGCTGTAGCACCATCTATTAGTTACAATAATTAAGCTATGCATATGTTCTTCCCGCAAGTGCAAGCATTAAGTTGACAAAGTTTTATCGCAGTCGGATGCACGGTACGGCATTAAGCACGAACCAACAAACATTGATTTTTATGTATTAGATTAATTTTCTGTATACTTTTTCTTGAATTTTTCCGTTATTTTAATACTTATTCTGCTATTTGGAGTGAAGATGGATCCAACAAATTGGAGACAATTAAAATTGATGCAGTCGTCCTTGAGTTATAAACGGTTTAATTAACCCGACTTGGTTTTATTTACTTAGATTCTGCACATCTTTGTGCAGGTGGGGTAATATTGAGAAACTCCAAAGCATCAAAAATGTAATAGAATGTTCAAGAATATCTCATCCTGTAAATTACGGTATGGAAAACATTACATTGAGGCCTTGGGTCTCAAAAGTTAATTTTTCATACGCTAGAACGCTTCGTTTAGGAGTGATTTAACGATGTAGATTCGAAAATCCTACCGAGTGTAGCGAGTTGCATTTGCATTAATATTTAGTTTTTTATTCTTCAGCACCACGTAGTACAATTTTTTTGATATTTTATTAGTTATTCTGCTTTTCGAGGTGGAGATGAATCCAATAAAACAGAGATAATTAAAATTGGTTCAGTCGTTCTTGAGTTATAAATGGTGTAACTAACATGACTTTGTTTTATATATAGACAGATTATGATCCATTCTTTTTAACCTGTTTTTTTTATTTATCATCCCACTTGAAGTAAGAATCACATCATAGTGATCAGAGCTTATATCAAAATTTTCTTCAATATCACTAAAGTTTGAGGACACTTTCCTTGCTATGAAGAAGCCTAAGCCAAAGTCAGTTGTTTTATTCTTGTCTGTGGGCCAGTAGATGGGCTAATCTGTAGAATGAAAAGTGCAACCCCTCTCTCTCAGAGCTTTCCTCAATTCGCTGCCTTTGATTATGAGATTACCAGATCCAAGTCTATGTCTTTGATATTATGGTCTTCCCCAACTATAAATCTCTCTCATGACTGCTCTAGGAATATCTCTTAATATTGTACATAGGAAGACCATAGATTGCACCAATATTCACAATTTGCTTGACGTATTTTATTCTTAAGATAGTGGAAATTCAGATGATTTAAAATGTCTCTCTTTGTAGTGATGAAGTGTGATTTTTATTAAAATAGCACTTCCACCTTTTGCCCTGTTATCTGGATAAGCTGTGTGATATTGATATCAATTTTCTTTGAAGTATATATATTTTGTCAAATATGTCTCAGAGATCATACAAATGCCAATATTGAGAGACTATCATCTATTTCTTGCTTCTGGTCATCTAAGCCATTTGCATTTCAGAAAACAATTCTAATATCCTTCTATTTCATTTATTAAACCCATGTGAAAGATTATTAACTTCTCACTTATCAAGTCTTTGGGATATTTTATCTATCATTTACATTACATTTTGGATCATATCCACCAAATTAATTTCTTTAGATTGAATTAGTTGACTCAACATTTGGTACATCCCTGTAATCTTGTTCTAAGTTGTTTTTTCATCCACATCCAAATCTTAAACAATTTTCATTTGGACTAAGAGTACCAGAATATTTTGTTTTCAGCAGGATGACAGTTTCTGGATACCATGATTTCCAGGAAACTGGGGAAGATTTGAATAAATTTTCATTGCAATTTTTGATGAATAATTTATTAATGTCACTTTTGTGGTATTGGAAATGGACTACCTTAAGCCACTGGTACTTTATTTCCTTCAATGACAACTTTCTTATTTTTTTGTTACCCCTCTGTGTGGTACCAAAATCATGTTTCTTTAGGCAGTTTTGACAAGAATATACCTGAGAGATCATGAATGTTGGCAAATTTGGAGCTTTCTCTGTAGCAGCATGAAGTATATCTCATTTAATAGCAGAATGACCCAGTTTATTAATAACTCACAGGAAACCTTTTTCTAGCCAACTGATTCCTTCTCAAAAGAGTTCTTAGTACTGTTATTTCATTGCTTCTTGCTCTCGTTTGAATTGACACTGGTTGGGAAGTCCTTTCATGGCATATAGAAAGATAAGTTCCAATACATATTGAATATTTGCTCATCAATATTTTCTCTATCGCACTCCTTTTCATACAGTCCCTATGTAGTTGGTACATAAAATCTCCTATTAACAACTGCCGAAAGTAATGTTAGTAATGAAAAGGAACATATTGCAAGAACTTGGCACAGTTCCTTACTCCATCTTTTGCCTCACTGGGTCTTTTTTAACCTGGGACACTGCAATCTCCTTTGGTTGGGCACTGCAGTCCTGTTATTGCAATCTCTTTTCTTTTGTACATTCAATACAAATGGTCCTGGCACATCAAATATGGTAAGGTGCAAGGCAAAACTTCAACTTCACAACTGACTTCCATCTAAAAATGTTTCTCTATCACTGATCGCTACAACACGAAAGCCCAACTACACTTCGGTTTTCATTTAGTCGACTGCCTACTTTATAATTAAATAATTTTCTTTGCTTTCAGAAGAAATTGGTATTGCCAATTCTTCAATGAGATACATAATAATTTTCAGTATTAATTCAACCATTCTTTTCCTCCTAAAGCCATTTTCTTTAAATACATTCTATAAAATACGTAATTAAGGGTCAATAAGGCTTTGGACATCCCACAATTAATTTATGAGTGAAGGAGTAATTTATAAGTTTAAGAGTTCTTCACAATTAATTAAAAAACTTTTTTCAAGAATTTGACTTCAGGATTTAGAAATCATTGAAATATGTGGCTGTAAGTTTCTCTGGTTCTGAGAAATTTACTCCATGTGAAACAAAGAAAACATAAGAACCAATATGTCTACATGACTCTCATACAAAATCATAATTTGGTGGTTTATTAACTCCTCATTTTTCTTGGGGCACTTGATAAAAGATACATAAATTAGGTTCCAAATAGTGCTTCTCAAAGCAAGGAAATACTGTTAAAAATCTGAAAATCTCAGTTTTTGAGTTACATTCTTCTGGTTTTCACTCATCAAAAATATCAAACTGAATAGCTACAAAAAAATAATTGTTAACATTATTCTTTTAAAAATTACTCACCTGTACCTGGAAAGTAGCAGCATCAGCTGAGAAACTCATTGTTTGGCAATATAAAAGTTCTTCAAAACAAATTTTCACTCACAAACTTCTTGACTGCACGTTTTACAATGAGACATGTGTATGCCAATAAATATCACATGGCCCCATGACACCACAATGAGAAGAATTAAGAGCTGCAATGGAATTAAATATTATTTATTTATTAACTGTATGGTTAAAATAATTTCAATAAATAATTTTCCTAATCTACATGCAGAAATCTAAGTCAATAAAATCATTTGTTTTTGTTTTCTAAATAATGTATTATTTCAAAATCTATCATCAAATACAAAAATAATAGTAAAGCTAAATTTGAATCCATAGTTTATTGTTGTCATTATTCATTATTCTCAAATGAAATGTCTCACAGATACAAAATTAAATAAAATTTTAAGAGCCCCAAGTAGCTCATTTATCAGTTGGTGGGCCAAATTCCATTTCAGTCTTTGACAGGACTGTTCACAAGACACACTTCATGTGAACTTGTGCTACAGTTTGAAGACAATGCAATACCAATTTCCTTATAACGAAGTTTCCCCGAAAAATAAAATGTTTAATGTTAACCTAATTAACAATTAAACAAAACCTTCAAAATGTATCAAATAAAATATAATGAATCTCTACTTACAAAACTCACGAAATTAACTCCTTTCCTTCGTAAACGTACGAAAGTCATTGGATTTTTTTCATCCTTTTTTACACTACTACTATGTGTTTATAAACAATACATACACACATATTATATAATTAAACAGTCGCATAACACACAATACCAGTAAACCAGACCAGAACCAACCAGAACCGACCAGAACTCACAAAAACGCCCAGCCAAAGAGTATATATTGCGCCCAACTCCGCTCAATTAAAAAGCAAATGCTTTTCAAAACACCAAGCCGTCAAGATCACAGAACACTAAAGGTCAAGATAGAATAGTTACCACTGGTTACCAACAAAGAGACGGCTCTCAATGTTTAAACTACTCGATTAATTTGTTCAGCATTCGGGAGCGCCATCTTGTCCTGTATTGAATCCTATTGGACCATCTATCAGCCAATTGTGTCGCAGTAACTAATAATATACTGCGATTTTTGTAGGAAGAGCTCTGAAGATAACTCAAATCCCATCTTCGCGATGGAATATGTCACGGCATTTCGCGTCTTTTCTCGGTCTTGCCGGTAGAAGTCGCATGATCGCAAGCACTGCTTCATACGGTCGCAATCGTGCGAAATCTAGCGGAACGACTGTGAATGATACGAAATGCCGTGACATATTCCATCGCGAAGATGGGATTTGAGTTATCTTGAGAGCTCTTCCTACAAAATTCGCAGTATAGTTTTCGCACAATGTGCAGTTAGTTTTCACAAAATTTTGTGTGATAGTGTCCGTCTGACACATGTTTTAACATAATAATAATAAAATAATATATATTTATTTGTCACATAAATACATGTACGACAAGTGTATATACATGTATACACATCATACATAAATACATGTATGACAAGTCAGCATATGTACATAATAATAAAACGTACAATATAGATATTTCTAAGTATTAAATGCAGAAAGGAAGAAAAAAAGAAATGAATATTAAAATTGAAAAACTATACTAATAAAACCTAGTGGTGCTTCCAACGCACATACTTTCTCGCTCTGCTTCTATGCGGTCCTTATTGCTATTCCACTACTTCATAAACCAGCAAAAGTATATTATACCAGCAAACGTTTTCCGTACCGAGACCCGACATCCGAAACTCAAAGTCAACGAACCGGCACCTATACCACTACGCAACACCAACTCCACTTGTGTCAAACAGAGCCATGAAAGAATAGAACCGACCCATAAAATGATAAATGTGTGATTAAGAAACAATTGATACGATGGTACATACGCTTTACAAAATACAAGAGAAGTAAAAAATTGTTACAAGTTACAAATTTGAACAAATATATACAGACATTTCCAGTACAATTATCGCAATTACTTATATTTTAGTCAAAACGTAATTGTATCGATTTTATCACTAGGAGCCGGTAATTTTAAACATGCGAAAAACAAGACCCAAACATGACCAAGAAAGGCAGCGGTGAACCGCTTTACGAAGTATTCGTAAGGCTAGAAAGTAATATTAATTTCGGAACCGTTAGGGATTGTAAGTTTATCGCAGGCGTTCTGGTTAGCAACAGGTTTTATCCACTTTTTTCTCACCAGACCCCTGCTATAAGAGTTTTTCTGGCGAAAATTCCCCGTTTTCCGCCGCACGATTACATAACTTTCTCTACTTAAGAAGTATTCGTAAGGCGAGAAAGTAATAACAATTTTTGGAACCGTTAGGGATATGTAAGTTCATCGCATGCCTTCTGGTTATATTGTATTACAATTTAACGTTAAAATGCTCATAATTTTACTTAAATTGGTTCATACAGATATATACTAGACAACGGTTGATTAGACATGTCATACGCTTCCGAAATCGAATAACAGAGTTGAAAAATTGTTTAAAAGACGCAGTTAGGGAAAACACAGACAAGTCCTGTCTATTTATCTGCATTGATTCTATTCGTGAGTAGAAGTACTTCAAATGATTTTCAATAAAGTATCTACACTCTTCAATGTTTTTTCCTGCAACATCACATTCATCAAATTAAAATCCCCCTCCGGGGATCGAACTCGGAACCTTCCTTATTGAAGATCTCAACCCGAAGGTGCCTTAACCAAGAGCGCTACGGAACCCACATGCGAACCATCTGCTTATATTTTAGTCAAGACGTAAATGTATCAGTTCTATCATTAGGAAGCCGGTAATTGTCAACATGCGAAAAACATGTCTTTCAAAAAACATGACCAAGAAAGGCAACTGTGAACGGCTCACTCCACATAATTTATTCGATGATCGGCATTTGGAAAATACCTACTGCGAGAAAGTATGTGCCATTCTATAACACCACTAGTTTATTTATACATTTACCGTCCCTTATTACACACGTGCAGAAAATTTAAAGAACAAATTTGGAGCGGTTTTTGAGAATTTTTTTTGGTAAATTTGAATCGTAATTTACGCAAAAACTACTCGTTTTTCCAAAAAATGGTACATGGCCATATTTGAAGTGCTAATTTTGTACAACCGACTTTCTCTGAGGCGAAAATCTCTATCTTCAATTTTGCAGTTTTTAAACAGTTTTTGCAATTTTCGAAAAATTGGGCCTATCAACGAAAATGATACCTACGTCATTCCCTTCAACGTTCTTCGCACTATTCAACAAAAAATATAATCAAAAAATTTGAAGCCATTTTCTTTTAAATTAGAAAATCTCAAAATGGGCTTCATGTAAAGTACCTTCAAATATTAAAATATCGGTTTCAAATTCAAGAGGCCTTTAGACGAGTAAAAACGATCGGGCAATATCAATTTTGAAGAAAATCGGCCGAACGGTTTAGGTGCTAGCGTTGACCACAGACGGACAGACGGACGTTTTGCCGTCAATCGATTTGCAGTATGAAGAAGCAACAAATCATGGATTTTGACTACACCACGAGATAGAGGATTTTTTTCTAAATTTAGCAACAGGTTTTATCCACTTTTTTGTCACCAGACCCTTGCTATAAGAGTTTTTCTGGCGAAAATTCCCCGTTTTCCGCCGCACGATTACATAACTTTCTCTTCTTACGAAGTATTCGTAAGGCAAGAAAGTAAAAAAAAGAAAGGAAAAAGAGAGAAAAAATTAATAAATAAGTAGTCGTCTTCTTATGAGTTGAGGCCTGGGCTGGGTCCATCCCTTACATTCAACAGTCAGTTTGGGGGTTTCAAACCATGCAACAGAGTATATAAAAATGATTAGTACTAGTTTATATTTGGGTAGATACGTGTTTATGATGTATATTGTGATATACCAATATATTATATATTTTGACAGTAACATTTGCTGTAAATGGGTTGGGTTAAAAGGGTATGCAAATGGCAATATACAGCCTTAGCAACGCCGGCGTAGCGGTTGGCCAGGTCAATAAACTGCATTCAGGCCTTGAATAGGTGGGGGCGCTGGCTAGATAGAAATATAAGATAATTTGGGATTGGTCTAGAAAGGAATGACTATCGAGAGCGTGGCTACTTGATTTGGTAAGAAATGGATGGATTGGCTAAGGGAGAATAGACTGTCGACTCCTGACGGAAGTTTGTCGTTTTGTTTAAAAAAATAAGAATGAAGGATGGATACCGAGGCGTTGAGGGCTAAAAACGGAGGAGTAAATGACATTCTGATAGAGGCCGTCGAGTGGGACAGATCGCTCGCGAGTTTACTATGAGGGAAGTGGGACTTGTAAGTTTGTCGTCAGAATCAATAGTTTTTGGACTCTGAAAGTTGATGTGCAGCAGTTAAATTCGCTTGGGACTTTGAAAGTTTTTTATATTGCGGTTTTGAACTTTAATGTTTTACCACGTAGTTAGGGAGAACTAGGAACTGTGAATATTAAGTAAGAACCGGTAAATATTCGAGGCAGTGAGGGCTGGATTCGTCGGCGGCATCGCAAGATTACAAGAGAGAAGCTGGATTTGGGATAATCATCACTCAAGTGAGAAGATACTGCGGGGCGCCGTCGGTCAAGATTACACGTAGATAAGTACTGCAGTACAAAGGTTTTCTTTTAAAACGAGGTCATGACCTAAAGGCAGAATAATTGTCCACAAAAGTCAATAAATTGTTAACTTTTTTCGGAAATGAAAAGATAATTTTCATTTAGTCAATCATAATTGATAAGTAGTTAGAGATATATTTAATCATTTCCTTTCAGATTCCTCGCCGTACTGTACAATTGGCAGATCAAATAATCGGTTATCTAGGCGATAGTGATTATCCATTACGTGACCCATTGACTCAGCTAGCCGGACATTTATTTCGTTAAGATTAGCTGTGGAGGCAGTAGTTGTAGTTATCAATTATCGTAACCTGTACCTGGCGCCCATAGTTTTCGATAAATTCGGAACGGGTCACGAATATAAGTCCTAAGGTAAATGATGTCATTTAAAACGGTACGATTTCGTAATAATTTATGACGAGACATTGTTGGTACACTTCAATATATTATTTTGTACTGTAGAATGTATGGTTTAACAGGAAAGCTTTCAGTTTATTTTTGAATCTGTTTACAGAGTTCAAGCTTTTAAATTCACTAGGGAGATTGTTGTGTAGTGTAATGCCTTCTATAAGGGTACTTTTTTGAAAGAGTGAAGTTTCTCTGTGTGGGATATGCAGGTTTCTTTTTTGTCTAGTATCATAGTTATGAACTTCTGCGTTTAGAGTAACAGAGTCCTTGTTTTCTAAAAGTGCCTTCTTTGTGAAGATTAATATTTCTAAAATGTACACGCATAGTAGCGGTAGGATTTGTAATTTTTTGAAAAGTGGTTTGCAGGACTCGTATTTGTGTTTGTCATTGTTCTCAATACTCGTTTCTCGATATCTATCACAAAAACTTTCACACAGTTTACACACGCATGTTTCTTCTGGCTGGTGGTAGTTTTCCTTTGTGCAGATTCGGTGGTGGAAGCCATGTGCCGGGAAACGAGTCATTTCAAGTCGTATTGGGCTCTCATCCATTCTGTCATAGCGTGTGCTGTAAAACTCCAACCATATCTCGTCCTTTTTCTTTTGTAAGTCCTGTAGTAGGTTCTTATACGCCTCCGTACATGGCAGTAGCAGTTGGTATCTTAAATCTTCTATGTTGAATTGCTCCCTGGATAGTTCATACACTAATAGTGAGGGTGTATACTTTGACATGCCTAGAGTTCGTTTGAGGAATCGTGCTTTTACTTTTTCTATGTCTGCTAGGTTTTTCTTTTTCAGGTGATCCCATATTAAATGAATACCATATGTAATTATGGGAGTCATTTTAAGTTGGAAAAGTTTCATGGCGGTTTGCAGCGATGTCTTCGGTAGATTCTGGATGCTGTTCATGGCAGTAATGGCAGCTGTGATTTTCTTTTCTATGTGTTTGGAGTATACATTTCCTTGGGTTTGTAATGTCATTCCCAAGTACTGGAAATGCGATACATGTGTTAATATCTTATTTTCGCACAGGATTCTATCAGTAGAGGCTAGTCTACCTCCCTTTCTAAATGTCATAGATACAGTTTTTTCCTCGTTTAATTTCAGTTCATTACTGTTGTCTCATTTTACCAGAGTGTTGGAGGCACTTCATAGGTTTTCAGTGTCCTGAGAGATGAGAACCATGTCGTCCGCATACGCATACATTTTAACATTTTCTGATGTGACACTCTCATGAATGTCTGCCGTTGCAGCGATGAATAATAGTGGACTAATGGGGTCTCCTTGCAGGACTCCATTTGTCTGTTCTATGGGGTCCGATTTGTCTATATTGTCATCTATTTGTATTAGGTTGCATCTTAGTATATCTTTTAGTAATCTTGTAATGTAGTTGTCACCAATCATTGCTTCCAATTTTTCTATTAGTTTTGTTCTGTTGATGACGTCAAAGGCTTCTGTGTACTCTATAAATACGTCATGCAGTTTTCCTTTTGGATACCTCAATACTTCTTCGATGTCGTCTTGTAGGCATTTTATAGCTTGTAGAGTTGATTTTCCCTTGGTAAATCCAAATTGTTCCTCTGGTAGGAATTTTTCTTTCATTTTATAGAGTCTGCTGGTCAACAGGCTTGTCAGTACTTTAAATATTGTGCATTCTAAAGTGAGTCCCCCTATAAGAGTTTGTATCGCTAGCGTCGCCTCTACCTTTGTATAATACTTTAAGAGTGGCATGTCTCCAGGTCCGAGGTTTTGTTTATCAATTCTGCAGTTCATATCTCCTGCTAACACTACGAGTGTTTTGGGAGGTATTTTTTGGATGGCATTTGTTAGGTCATCGATACATCTTCTGCTTTAAATTCTGGCAGGAAATATACACTTATAAAGGTGCAGAGTTTAGTTTTCACTACAATAATATTGTCTGATTTTAGTATTATGCTAAAAGGGGATAGTTTCGCTTTGAAAAGTAGAGTGATGCCACCTTTTGGTCTCCCATGAGCACCTTGAGTCGCTACAGCATGTATGGAGTAAAAATTTTCAGCATTCCAGTCTGAGGTGAGGAAAGTTTCTGTTAATATTACGGCATCAAATGGTTAAAATAGGCTGTCCGGTATTAGAAGCATTGCGTTTTTATCCCCTCTGCATTCCATAATAGAGTATTTATTGTTTCTTGTGTAGCTTCATTGTTCTTTCATTTATTGTCGTTTTCTGTTGCTGGTCTATCTTTGCTGGTTCGTTTGCGTTTGTCTGTAACCTTTTCTTTCTAGCATCTGCTTGAAGTAGATTATTCGAGACCGCCTCCTCCTCTCTATCCGGAGAAACTGCAAAAGAGGAACCGTCGCACTGCTACGCCCTCCGGCCAGAATTGAGCTCTCTCGACTTCTTCTAAGTGATCGACGGAGATCCCTATTTTATACGCGATATTCTGACCTTTTGTGGGGAGTTTTTCGCACGAGACCTCTCCTCGTATGCCGTTTTTTCTCAGATATTCCTTTACGTTCTCGTCGGTTACTGTGTCTTTGAGACGTCCGACGTACAACCATGCTTTCCGTTCCGCCGGTACCATATTTGTGTCAGCGGCTTTCTTCGTACCGATAATTCTTTTTTTGTACGTCACTTTTTTCCATCCGTTTGCTTAATTGTCTTCTTCTTTGCTTTCCTCTCGCGCTATGGCTTCGTGTACTTCCTTTTGCGGTGGGTTTTTATTGTTTTCTTCTTCGGTTCTCAGTTTTGTGGGATCTGTTTTTTCACGGGGTGGTTTTGAAGCGAATCGAATAACTCTTGTGCAGGTTAACTTACTTCAGCCTTCAGTTCTTTGATTTTCTCTACAAATGTCTCTCTGAGGGTCTTAATTTCCATCGCTATTACTTCTTTATTATTTGACATTTCATCCCTGAGTTTTTCGATTTCGTCTGTGGTTGACTTTTGATGGATCCGTTCTTTACACGACTGGCACAACCGCATGAGACAGCACGAACTTCTCCTTAGTATGTCAAATTCTCCTTTTGTTACTCCTGCACAGTCTTTATGGAACCATCCTTCGCAGCGAACAGCTTCATCATCTGCCTTGAACTAGTCGCAACATTTGCCGCATTTTTCTGCATGTTCCTTGTTTATTGGTAATGCGATCGGTATCTCGGTGGTATTTCTTTACTCAGCTTTATGTGAGCTCCGTGACTATTTACCGCGATGCTCCGGCGTTGGTGGCGCTCCTTTGGTGGGGCCGGTTTCTCGAACTATATTTGAAAAAGCTCGAGGGTGACTGCCTTTTTTTGCACTTTTCTCAATTTTTCCGCAAAGCGCTGCCTCACCTTTATTTCAGTCGGTTGCAGACTGTCCCTTCTCCTTTCCTCTTTGCGTTCATCAGGCAAGTCTTCCGTTTCTTTATCTCTTTTCCAATTTCTGTCGCACATACACACGTTACTCTTACTCGTTACTTTATCCACAGCTTCAAAAACAGTGTGTAGAAGTAACAAAGACATTAAGAACCGTGAGGATAGTTGGTTTATCAAGGCCTAGAGGTCGTCGGCGTCCTGGAGGGATGCAAATGTTAAACACCGAGCGTGAAGTGTGGAGGAGACACATACTAAAGCTCGGTCTGAATTGTAACATCTGTAGAGAGCAGCGAGTCGTGGATCAAAGTAGAAACTCCACCTTGCGCGCGGAGGCCGTCATCAACATCAACCCTGTATAGTGTAAAAGGATACGGGGCGAGGCGGAACTAGATGCGTCTCCTGTAAACATTATCTAAGGCCTGTGACAGGACAGCAGGAGTTCGCCCCGTCGAGAGAGAAAAAAACATTTAAATTCCAAGATGCGAGATCCTTACTGTGTAGTTAGGTCTTTTTCTTTTCGCTCGCTGCTGCCTGAAGAGGCGAGTGTCCGCCCCGGCCGAAGGTGCCTCCGAGGAGAGTCCCGAGCACTGCTCGACAAGCTGAGTAATTGCTCAGAGCAAGTCTCGGGAATCGTAGCAGGTGATCGGAGTTTGGAGCAGCGGTCATTCAGCTGCAAGTCCGGGATGGAAGGCCGTGGTTGAGAGGGACTGGATTGATGGATAGACGTAACTGATGCAGTGATTTTCTTGCTATGTTTCTTGTACTAGGTGGGAACTACTACACCACCTTGCAGGGGCGATGTCTAATCAGGGAAGTCCACAGGAGGCACCTGGCAAGAGAAGTGTGCTATTGGAGGATTAACAAGGTCTTGCAACTTGCAGTAGGTTTAATTCACTTGGCCTAGGCCAGGTCTTCGCCAGGTATCGACGTTTTGTTTCCGGAAAAGATACCTTCTCTGATACTCGGATCTTGTGTATCTCCCTCTCCTTCCGAAAGCTAGGGTACTTGTTCGAGTTAGCCGCGTGGTCACCTTCACAGTTTACACAGCGAAGTGGTGTAGCACAAATTTCTGGGTCGTGCACACTTGTCGCACTTCGCGCATACCGGACTTTCTGCTATACACCGGTGCGTTAGGCCGCACCTTTGGCATTTGAAGCAACGCATCGGGTTGGGTACATACTGCTGCATTCGAAGATTGTAACCCTGTTGGCACAGCTGACCCTCTCTAGAAGGGATGGGAGATTCAACGTCAGGATCAAATCGGGAGTGGGGATCTCTCTCCCATTCTTCTTCCTCTTGATCCTAAGCACCTCCGTTATGTCTGACTCTTAAGGAAAGAGAGAAGTTCCTCCTACTTTCAGAAGTAAAGTCATTATGATTGACCACTCCCTTACAAAGATTAAGAGTGGGGTCACTTCCACATGGGGCCGGCAATCTCCTTAGTATTTTAAATATTTTTTATCTGATCGTCGGTGCGTGCTTCAAACAGATTGGTACCATTCCTCTGTCGCACGACCGCTTGGAGCTTACCGGGTAAGCCCTCTATAGCTCGCGCGAGACGAACTGCAATTACCCTTTGAAAAGTTATCCCTACTTGGGAGCATGCCAAGAGAAGGAATTGAGGCTTCTTAGACTTACCTTCTTTGAGGAAGAAACTACATAAATCGGTCGTCCGTTCCCCAACCACCATGGAGTCCGATAAGGGGACACCACACTGAGGTGCCAAGGTTCACAGGGAGATATAAGGAGGGAGTGTCACAAAACCGCCCAGCGCCCTGGAGTTCAGTACAAGACCTAGTCCGAGCCTATTGACCGGAAATGGGTTTCCCGACCAGCCGTCTAGAGCCCGGGACCAAAAAAGGCGCTCCCTTCGGTCACCAGGGCTCACCAGTGTTCGCACAGCGAACGTGGCTAAAACAGGTCCACTCGCAGGGAACCAGCGTCGAGGCGACAGTCGGGAACGCACACGCAGACCCCTCAACTTCCAGGTCGCTCATTCCTTTTGACAGGGGTCGCCCTGTACGGGAAACACGAGTGGGCATTCACTATACAGAGAAGGCAAGTGAGGAAGAAAACGGAGTGAAAAGAATAAAAGTGACATGAAATGAGAAGCAAGAAGATGACCAATGGAGAAAGGAACCCATGAGAGCCTTATCTGCATCCCTTTCCTTAGAATTCAGACCAACCCACCTCAACAGGGCAAATTTAATCTGGAAGAAACCAAGAGGGATCCGTGGTAGAGGTAGACCACTAAGAAATGGCAACAGCAGAAACTCTAATAACATACCAAGAATACTGTAATAAACTAATAGAAACAGGCTGCAAAGCCTAGCTTCTGGTCAGTTCATGATGATGGTGATGATGAATATTAATAAAACTATAGAATTATTATTACACGTTTTTATGGAAACAGTTAATTAACCCATGCCATACTCTCTATTGGGCAATACTTAACATATGCAAAAATAAAATATATCACTTATGTGCATCTTTGCACGTTTGGAATGAATCAAAAATTTTTAATGTAACAACACACATGCAAATTACATTTTTTTTTTTTTACTATTTTTCCCAATATCTGCACAACCTAAATTATTCCCAAAAAAAAGTTTGACCTGAAAAGAAAAAATCGTACAACAAGAGGTTAATTTTTCACTGATAAGATTTTTAGAATACTTCACACTTTTCAATGAAAATATTAAAGCGGGTGGGAAACTAATTTGTCAGTTCTTTCATTTCGGAATGATATAGTACATATTAAAATAGAACTCAACGTATCGAATTTAAACCAAAAATAATGCTGTACTATTTTTTAGGGATAATTTCTAGTTTTATAACCATCTTAACATTTTCCCTGACTTCTAATGATTCTTCAACAATTTACCTGACTTTTCCAGAGCAATGAAATTCCCAAATTTTTTCTGACTTTCCAGAAAGTGGCCACCCTGCAAAGTCGTAGAAAACACACTAGGAAATGATGAAATGAAACCATTAGCTTCTTTACTGTACCTGCAAACTGGTAATATGTTTACAAAGATAAAGGATTCTATAATTGCAACTCAAGATCACATTATTACACTGAACGCATATTGTGGGTACATCATGCATGAAAACATACAAAATGTCCATGGAACTAACCAAAAGGAGAAGGTGATCAATCGCATAGTTTCTGGATGCAGTTTTATCTCCAAAATTACACCTAGATAGACCATCATATAACAAAAATAATTCACCAGGATCTCACGCCAAAATATTTTGGTGATGAGAAGCAGGCTCTGAATTATTTTTAAGAATCATCACTGATTACAAAAGGCAATAAATGCAAACTTCACTAACAACAACAACAAACATAACAAACAACACAAAAACAATTGCTACTATTCCTGGATGTGTTTATTTAAAAAATTCAATATAGGGTTGTATTGTGATTATCAGTTGCAGTATACTTAAGTCACCATACATTGAAAAAAAAATTATTTAATTACCAACTAATTACATTCACTTGTATACTTTACTTAGAATCGTTTATGGTATAACTTTATGAGTTGCTCACTCAATTTTTCTGTCATAACAAAGGAGGTAAGTACATAAAATACTGTCTAAAATAAGCAATTACCAATCGTGCTGCTACA
Source organism: Acheta domesticus (assembly GCA_031308135.1). Taxonomy (NCBI): domain Eukaryota; kingdom Metazoa; phylum Arthropoda; class Insecta; order Orthoptera; family Gryllidae; genus Acheta; species Acheta domesticus. The sequence continues at coordinate 4,673,237 of JAHLJT010004567.1, read as the reverse complement.
TGCTTCTTTTTCACACAAATCACTTCTTCGTGACAGCATTCTAAATTTATGATTTATACATTAATGAACACAAGACATGTTAACATGTAAAATTATTTACTGATAAGACTTTCGCAGTAGTTTCTAGTAACTCACCTCCTGCGATATCACATCTTAAACTCGATATTAAACAAGACAATACAGAAATTGTTCAGTCATTTCACTCACATTTCGTTTAAATGACATACCGGCATAACCATTTGCCTTGATACCATCGTATATCATCCCAATATTGGTACCAATGGACGTAAATCCCGGAAGGATTTAAACGATTCATGTAACAAATTTAATTGGTGTTTCACTGATGCTTTTTGAACTTCTTTCCCCTATTTATTAACATAACTCTTGAATAGAGACGATTAAATGTTATTAACATTCAACAGATTCAAATCGAAAAATCCCACCTCCACAAAATATGATTCCACCTGCGGTCAGGAACATGTACACCACTCACAAACCACTCATACCAACCCAGAGTACCAACCATACACTCTGACTACCCTTTGTATATTTGTGTGGTACAAAAGACTGCGATGAATAATAGCTTGGTGTAACCAAGTGGTGTTCACGTGTGTTGCTCATACTCTTTTCTATTGTGGTAGCATAGCCTGCCTCCAGGCCTGCCTCGAAGTTGATTCCGAGCCGACTGTCAACTTTTCAAGACAATTGGAGAGAAGGGCAAGTGCGGAGTGTGTTCATTAAATACGTGTGTGTTTTTTATCCGTATTCAGGATTCAACCAGTTGTGGGAATTCATGTGTAAATTCTAAACTTCATATTGTTCTTGTTACTGTCGTTATTTCGTTCAATCTGTCTTACGTAAGTGTGCCTTTGTGAGGTTAATCTTTTTTATGAAGACTGCCTTCCAAGTATTGAACGTGCTTTTAAACAATTGAAATCGCTCTGTTGATACTGAAGAAATCATTATTGCTCCCATGAAATAATATTGACAGTAGTGGTGCCTGAAAATCTTATGTGTACGAATAGTAGTGTTTAAATATGTCTGAAAACAGAGAAGAGGTCCTAGCCGATTTTCAGGTTTGCTGACTTAAGTATTATAGCTCTAGTGTGTGAACAGTTTGAAAATACAGTAAATTATTTGACATTTTCTTTGTAGTTGAACTTGACCAGTGTCATCAACTTAATATTTATTAAATTATTCTTAATGCACTGTATTGTTCTTTTCTAATAGGCATGCACTGGTATTGAAGATGTTGGAGAAGCAATTTTGCATTTAGAAGAAACTAATTGGGATCTTTTAGTGAGTACCATTTCAGTAGGATGAGTTGTCATTTTTGATAATTTTGATTTTTTGTATATGTTCAGATATGGTTCTTCGCAGTAAAGTATGTCTTTAAATATCATTGTAATTAATATTTAAAGTGTCTATGCTTAGTTTGTTGGTTTTATTTTCTTTAGAGAGCTATCAATCGTGTAATGCCCCAAGAGACCCAGACTTTGCCATCTGAGATGGACTCGGATGTAGAAATGATAGAGGAGATTAAACAGTCGCCATCCAGCCCTGTTAGAGCCAATCCTGATGTAGCAGTACTTCCTCTAGGTGGAACAAATTATGGAGGTCCCTTTCGAGTTCCTGATAGTATGAGTGCTGATGTTATTCCACTGCCATCCACTTCCCAGGGAAAGGACAGCAGGCTTTTACAATTCCATGTTCACTTCAGGGATCGAGTAGTTGATTTAGAAATCGCAGATACAGGGACAGTTGGTTAGTATGTGTGAAATAAAATAGGACATGCTGGAGAACACCTCTGAGGTGGTCAAGCCAAAGTGTCTCTTAATTCAAACTTATGTTTAAATGTGTAGGTGATTTGAAAAATTTGTTGGCAATTGAAGTGGGATTATTACCATGTCAACAAAATCTAGAAGGATGGAAGAGCAATCCAAAATCAGATTCAGTGACATTAAGTAGTTTGAACTTACCCAAAGAAAATATACTCTTTTTAATGCCTCCAGACTATGAAGATGTTGAATTGCCAACTGAGTACGTAATAATACCCTGCAATATTGTACATTTATTATTGACTGGATTACAAGTGAGTTACATACTTGTGAAACAAATGCAATTTTATCACTGGACATGTTTCCTGTGTTGTAGATCAAGCCTATCTGAACGTCTGACTCAAACCTATACATTAAATGTATATGCTGAATCTAAGAAAAAAACATTCAATTTGAAATTTCTGGGCTCAAAACCTGTTTTAGAAGTAAAATCAGATGTATACACCTTAACAGATATTCCAGTTAGACATCAAGTGTGGACTGGTTGGCCACGAGAATTGACTTCTGATAAAACTACTCTGGCTTGCTCAGGAATAAATTATCCCGTTCATGAATTTACAGTGAAAAGAGCACCAGGATCAGAACATACAGGCCGAGAGAAAAGAAAAGTAAGTAATTAGATGTAATGATTTCTTAATCGCTTTTTATAAATAGTTTATTTTTTATTAACCTGCAAATATTTAAGAGTTTTGAGGTTAATGGAAGTACTATGACAGAACATTTCTTTATAATTTTCATTGAAAATAATTGAACATCATTATATGATAATTACATTCATTTTCATTTTACTTTTATAAAAGTACCACAAATTCAATGGTAGATATCAACTTTCAATAAAACCTCAAAGAGAACAGTTGGTCGACAAAATTTTATTGAGCCATGCTTTTGGCTAATATAAATGAATCATTTTGTATCATAATGGAAGTAAAAATCAAGAATGTTTAATTGGAAATAATAATTAAATTACTTGAAAATTATATTAAATTGAAATGATAATTAAATCCAGTAGAAGCTTCAGCATTCTTAATTGCCATTTAACAAAAAAGAATTGGGACAGCATTCAGATCTCTGATATTCAAAGTTTCTTTTTCAATGCCCATGTCCACTTCTTAAAATCTTACTGAGTTCTGAGTTCTTTTATTATTTATTTATAAAGTTCTATTGGTAGTGTTTGGCAAAACAATCTAAGAGTTCTCAGTTTGCTCACATTTACTCCAAAGTTATTAAAATGCAAGTTTTGTAGAACAGATGTTTCTTTAGAAGGAATAAAACAGAATAAATCCTATTAAGCATGGTAATGAACAGTTTAGGATTTTGGCTTTGTAGGTACAATTTTAAGCAACCAAATTTAAAACCTTTTTAGCTAACTAGCCTGTATGGTAGCTAGTTAGTTGTGTTATTGATTTGATTATTCCATGAACATGTACTTTTGGTCAATTAATTCTGATTGGGAAGAATGGAATTTTGTAATGTGTTTTATAGTATGTTCTTTAGAATTGCTATTGTACAGGATTAATATATTATAACTATTTGAAATATTACTTTTTGTGTTATTCAGGTTATTGTGGATTTAGTAGATAGTGACAACAGCTCTGTGGAGGAATTTGAAGATGCTTCAGAAACCTTTACTGTGGAAGATGACATATTTGTGGATGTTGAGACAAAGAAGATCCAACCTCTTAGTGAGTGCCGTAACATGCCTCCCTTTGTGGGACACCTTTCCTTCCCACCTTTCCACAAGCTTCCTGAGTGGTTCTTTGATGCCACAGTGGTTGCTGGTCTGGGTGCACTCATCAGCTGACCGAGAGTAGACTAAGTTCAAAGAGAGTGAACTAGTAAGTTACATGGATTTTCTGAATGACTGATTTGACCGTTCGTAGAATTAACATTGACGGCATGGTGGGGAATGTGCTTATGGTGCTCGCCTCAAGACTGGAAGGTGCAGGTGATTTGCACCCATCTCCATCACTTCTAGGGATGCTCACCTCATGTTTGTCTTTAGATTTTTGAATAGGTGCTTGAATCTCTATTCTCCTCATGGTTTCCATCATCGTTGGATAGTAGGTCTAGAAATCTGCTAAACCTTAGAATCACTCTGCAGTTACCTATTGAGTATATTTCTATAGAATTGCTGGTAATTATGTACAAACTCACATTGACTACACTTTTTTGCATTTGTTTTCTGGTTGCTTTTAGATCTTGGAGTAATACATACTTTTATATCAGTTATTGAAGAAACCAAAGATAATTTTTTGGATGGAAAATTCAACAGAGATGACTTTGCAATTTGTTGTTAAACTAGTTAAGTTGTCAGTCTTGCACAGATGGGCTGGAGTGTTGTTAACTCATTAGGTTATTTAGTTGTTGCAAATGTTGGCCTGAGATGGCAAAAATGCTACTGAATGAAACCACTTAAAATGATTTTACAAAGGGATGTGCACACTGCTCAAGAACAACAAATAAAACTATTTCAAATAACATTGCATAAAAGTAAATATTTTAACAAAAACTACTTTCACAAATACTGCAATAAAGTAATATAGTTTATTCAACAGCTCTTTACATACCAAGAATGTCAGAAATGTTACTGTTCCGAAATTCAATTTGTGAGTAGCAAATATTTAATAGTGGGTGGCCTCTTTCTTGGAGCATTTCTGTCGCTTGCCATTAGCGTGCCACTGCTGAGTATGAGAGTTCAGTTAGTATGTGCAGAATGAGAATAAATAGAAGAACACAATCTAATGTTTGCATTTTGCAAACAAAATCGAAACTTTCATTCTTTGTAGGTTTTCCAGATTTCCTCGGTATCTAATGAAACCACAGTCATCTCTCACATGGCAGAAGCGTAGTTTTCTTTCAGTTTTTGTATACATTGAGAAATTAGTAATACAGATGAAGCATTTGATATTGTAGTACTATATGTACCAGTAACGAATGTTTCCATGTTACTAGCTTGGAATGGCCAGTTCAGGAGTCTATATATTAAACTATAGTGATCTGAACTTGAGCCTAGAGTGTCCAGAAAAAGTGCACAAAAGGTTTTATTTTGCTGAGTTGCAGAGATCATCAAGGCAACAGCATCATAAATTTCTTGGTTCAATCGGTTTTGGGTTCAAATCCCACCCTGAGTGATGTTTGCTTGTATGCTGCAACATGTGGTGGCTCTCCCACATAGTGCCATGTTATCACCTTTCATCCCTCTTCTGTCTGCTCCCAGTATAAGTACCCTGCCCCATCATTGGCTATGTATAGAGGCCAGCTATGTATAGGCCTACAAGATACCTCGACATTAAAAATGAAACTGGAAAAAGTAGCTAAAATTTGCCTTGAAGCTATCTCTGGTTGCTGAGGTGGGGGAGACATGTGGAGGGGTGTCAGGATAGTATATCTCGGAGATGAGAGGGAAAGCTAGAATAGGTGTGAACTAAGAGAACAAGAGGTTTAAACAAGTGCCGAAATATGAAAATGTAGGTTATTTCTCAAGTTAATAGTTAAAAAGTATTTTTTTTTAATTTTTAAATTCAAGCTGACAAACACAATTTTTTAGTATTTAAAAATAACTACAGGCAGGGGTCTGAACTGAAATCCTCTCTCCCTCCCGCCCCCAATGCATTCTGAATCCCCCCCCCCCCCCCGTCTCTTTTATTATTATTTTTGTTTTCTCTCTCTCTCTCTGAACTATTGGAAATATGGTTACCCTCTGCAGTAGAAAAGACTATTTGATTTTTAATGGCATAATGAATGTAAGTTTAAAAAAGAAAAATTATTTGGTATTGCTTAAGATTTGCGAAATTATAACAATCACAGTTGATTTGTCATTATATGTGAACTTGATTCCACACTCTTGAGAGCGGACTTGAGAATTCAGTGTTAGTAAATTCTTCTCATTCGGTCCATAAATCTGTCCTAACCAAATTTGTGGTCAGTGTACAGACCCTGACTGGAAAGCTTATTATATTGATGGAATTTCCAACTGACTTGGAAAGAATTGATTTTTTAAGAAGCCTATAAAGATGCTTGAGAAGATCAAAAGAGAAATGGAATCTAGAATTTGCAGTAGTCTGGAAATGATGATAAAAATACACATGAAGAAAAGACCGTGGATGAAGCAATTTTTAATTGATTTGAGGAACAGAATATTGTTTAATTTACAACTTACTTGCTATGTAAGATTTCAAACCTGCTTGCATTTCTAAAGAGTAACAAATAGATATTCATGCCAGGAGCTTTGGAATGATACATACTGGGTTGATGGGAGAGTGTTAGAATGCTTTAATCACACAGAAAGTAATGCATTTTTGTTGCATTTGAAATTTTCAGTATTAAAGAAATATACTGTGAAGCCAAGAAATTTGTGGTTTTAGAAACTTTCTGTTCATGATTTCTTTTTCTGGAGAGTACAAGTGGTGATTTTGTACGTAGTTTTTGTTCCAAAGCCTCTGATATATATCATACTATTGTTTCTTTGTTTTTTATGTAAAATTTCCAAAAGGGAGGTAAAAATTTCTAATTAACAGCACAACGTGATATATATTCTTATTTGTGGCTGATTGTAAATTGTACATGCTGATCCAACCACAGTGGCTTTATCCTGTCCATTTCACATGCAATGGGTCATCCTAAAGATTTCTTTTTACTCTTCTGCATGCACCAAGTTTTCATGTTAATTCTATTTTCATGATTTAAATCTTCTCATTTACTTATTCCTTGAGAATATGTATATAAAAAGAACTACTTGTTGTGTTATTGGGAAATGGAGAAACATTTTAGATTTAGAAAAAAATATGAGCATTAGAAAATTTAACATTACAAAAGCAAATTGACTTTGAAGTTTTTTTAAAAGATTATTTATGTTGAAAAATAGAATCTCAAAATGGTACCAGCGTAGGGTTTTGGATCTATGCCTATATAAATTGGAGGCATTTGCCCTGAGTAGGTTTTCCCAACTTTTTAAGATGCAAATCCGTATGAAAATTATGAAAATTGTTGACCCTTCACAGTTTTAATTGAAATTATTTTCAACCCCTTAAGATGTTCAATTCAACTGCAGGGAATTCCAAAGATGCCAACCATGTTGCTCTAAAAAGACAAACTAGTCTTTATTATTCCCATTATTGCTATTATTTTAATCTTGTTTCTTGAGAAGGAAGCATTTCCTTCTCATTAAGGAAACTTGTTTTCAAATTACTGAACTTCATTATTCTCAAAGTTCCAACATATTCAGTGTTTTACTGAAGAGTCTGAATTTTGAAAATTACCAATGTATATTACATCATTTTGATTCTTGTTAATGTATAATGTTACTTAAATTCTTGAATAGGTCTCATGAATATCTTTTAGAAAAATTGCAGCGAACGTGAAATTATCTGCTCATATTTAGTGAAATGTTTTAATTAATGTCCTTAAGAATTTCATTTTAAATGACAAAAGAAAAATTACATTTCTACAGAATGTGACATTTAGTGCTCTTTTTTCTCTGATGCCTGGTATTCTGATAGAGATTGTATGTTTGCAATTAGTTCTGTGTCTTTGAAAAGTCTTCTATTTCATGATAATATGCATTAGTTCCAGATAATGTGGAAGATGAGACTGCTGGGTGCATACACTTTGCTGATCAATTTACTCATCGATATGGAGAATGTCATCCAGAATTCTTCCCTGGTTCTTTGGACGATGCTGTCAAAGAAGCTTGTATGAAACCTGCCAGAGATGTAAGTAATGCCAAAGTGTATAAGTTGGTATGTAATATTACAAATTAAAAAGATTTCACATGCTGTTACACAATAATTTTATAAATTTATTCTGATACCAAGAGCTGACATACTATTCACTACTACACTTGTAATTTTGTGACCTTAATGTAAAATCTGAAAAAGTCAGGAAATTTTATTGATATGAAAGTGACAGACAAACATAACTTTTTTGTATAGTGTAAAGAAAGTTGTAATACTGCAGGAAATCAATGTCAAGATTTTGATGCAAAAGTTTTGAGGTGTGCACTCCATGAACTTGAATTTCACTACTCTTAGCTAGCATGACCCTTCATGGAAAAATTTTTATCAAAGAGAATTGGAAAAGAGAAAGTCTTTCAACAAAAATTGTACTGGGATTGTTTTAGTGTTTTTTGTTCTAGATATATGCACAAAAAATTACTAAAAGCCCTGCATATTATCCCTTCACAGATATTTTTCATTAAAACACTTTTCCATTTGTTTTGCTTTTATTTAGTGTTTCCTTTAAATTGTGTGAAATATTCTAAAATATTATCAGAAAAAAATATAAAATATGTGTAGAAAAAAAAAACAGGAAAGTCAGGTAAATTAGTCCTAGGAAAAGAGTGACTACACTGCATGATTCATACTTGGCTTTAAATGATTTTAACTTGATTTTCTAGACCAGTGGTTCACGAACTTCAGTTATATTGAGAAAATTGAGTTCAAACTTCAGTGACTGAAAACAATGCTGTGGAACCCCTCTTCTTTCCAGTGCTAAAACACATTACCTGTTTGATTAATTTAAACATCCTACGTATGTGAAATGAAATCCTGTTTTAACTTTACACTTGTACTCTTAATTCAGAATTTTCCAAAAATATACACAGTACACACTCTAGACCCTTTGTAATTAATTCAGGACTTAAGTATTACTACATATTTATTTATTTTAAACTTTTATTATAATGAAAACTGGTAAAGTATTTAACAGTTTATTAAATCTTTTGCAGACCCTGTTATTGTTCACGTGCCTAAAAACAGATTTTAATGCATATCATAAAGAATTACAGTAAATAACCACTAACGCAGGGGTAGTAGGCTTAACGTTTTCTTATAAAGAATTTTTCATTTATTCTCAGTTTAAAACTTATTTTTATTTATTGATGTATAGTTATTTGTTACATATTCAATTGAAGTACTGAATGACATTCATTGGTGTAGAAAATTACTAATACTATATGTGTCATCAGTGTTATCACTTTCTGTGTGTTGTTTATTTGTTTCAGAGACGACTTTTGGCAATCTATCTGCATCATGATGCTAGTGTATTAACCAATGTCTTCTGCACGCAATTACTTGGTTATGAATCAGTGTTGCAATACCTCAACACACATTTTGTGGTATGGGGTTGGGATCTCACTCACGAATCCAATAAACAAAAGTAAGTCATTTTTACGGCTGAACTTCATAAGTTGTTGTTTTTCCTCTCTACTTGTATTGAAAATTTTTTTTTTATAATTCTAGGTTTTTATCTTCAGTTACAAAAACTCTAGGAAATGTAGCAGCTATGACAATTCGGAATATAGATGTTGAAAGATTACCAGCATTAATAATAATCATGAGAATGCGTTCCACTACAGAGATATACACTGTTGTTCATGGTATGTGGATATGTCAGCGTATACAAATTTACAATTGAAACAAATTTTTTCATAAAACTGACATTCTTTTCAAACAGTGAGTAGTAGATTGGAAGGAATTCAGAACAATTTTTACTAAATTATAGGAAATCTGGGTGTGAATGAGCTTCTGACCAGTCTCATCCAAGCTGTGGACGTCTTCACAGAACAACAAAGATTGGAGACACGTGAAGAGGAGGAACGGGCTGCAAGAGAGCTGGTTAAACGTGAGCAAGATGCAGCATATCAACAGTCATTGGAGGCTGACAGGTAAGTTGAGAATAGTTGAAAGCTTTTCAACTACGGAAAAGTAAAATATCTAAGGACCAAATCAAACACTTTTTTGTTTTTCAGAGCTAAAGAAGAGGCAAAACGTAGACAAGAGATGTTAGAACAACAGGAGACACAAGAACGTGAAATCCGGCGGCAAGAGGAAGAACAGCTGAAAGAGGTAAGAACACTTAGTAAGAAATGAAGACATTAGGACAGTTTTTGTTTATTTGTGGCTGGAGAGTATAGTTAATAGAAATATACAAAAACATTAAACAAATTTTGAATTAAGAGATATGATTTGCAAAACTGCTTTAAATTCAACTTACGTGATAATGAAACTTTATTAATGACTTACAGGCTCATCGATTGGAAGTTCAGTCAAAATTGCCTCAAGAACCTTCAGAAGATGGGGGTGATGATATAACTAAAATTAGATTTCGTTTGCCGAAAGGGGAAACAATTGTTCGTCGTTTCAGTGCTATTACACCCTTGAAGGTAAGATAATTTTCTATTATATCAAATACTATTTAATATTGCAGAATATCTATGTACTGTTGACAATAATCTGTGTTTATTTTTTTGCTTATTCCAGGTGTTATTAGATTTCCTTCTGGTACAAGGGTATCCCTGCACTGAATACAAAGTCATTTCCAGTTGGCCCCGAAGAGATGTAAGTTAATCCATAGAATTATACACTGGAAGTGCCAATACTACCTATGCTACAGTTCAAGTTCCCATAATGTGAAACTGCATTATTACGAAGGTTGAAAATAAATTGAAACAAAGACTGTCTTATGAATATATCTTAATTTCTGAGAAGATTCAGTTCTTTGATTTGAAGGCAGACATACAACAAAATGAAATTTCTTAATGACATGACATGAATGACAATTTTTATTAAAATTGTTATCACTTGTAACACAGTGCGAGATCAACTTTTCAAAGGATGTTGGTCTTCATCAAGGATCTCTTGTTGAATTTAATTGTTGTTAATAAGAACATTAATTTGGATTTAAAATATTTGGAAGACAATAAGCAAACTATAGTTGAAAGCATGAAGAATATGATGAGTGTATAATGAACAATTTACTAGTTAAGTTTATGTCAAAGTCTCATATTCATAGTTGTGAAAAAGTTGCCGTAGTGAATGAGGGGGCGAATGAATTGAACTATAGAGTTGATCGAACATTAATCTGTGCGATATGTGTAAAATGATAAAAATTTTAATAAAAATTGTAATTCATGACTTAACAAATTTCATTTTGCTGTTTGTCTGTCTTAAAGTCAATGTTGCACTGTTGTCATGGTTTCTATAGCATTTACAAACCCCACTAACAGCTCATACCAACTGAATTCATGATTCATTGGACCACACTAAAATTTGCAATGTCTTGGGTCCAATTCAAGCTCACAAAACCAAATAAAACCCCACAGGTTATTGCATGCTGTGGTCAGTGACACTCTCGTCAGTCTTCTACTGCTCTACCTCCTCAACACCAAACGGTGCTGCATTGATTGTAATTGTAATTTCACACTATGTCACTTGTGTCAGTGTCTGTTTGTACAGATGATTTCGCTCAGACATTTGCTGTCTTAGTTTGTATGGCAACTGCACTGTCCATGCAACACACTATCAACTCTTAACACCATTGAGTGAAGAAGTTTAGTGTAAGAACATTCTTAGAAATCAAATCTCTTTTATCAGACACCAACTATTATCTGCACTCCAAAACTCGTGATAATTTTCCTCGTGTAACAAACAACATTAGACCTTTTACTTGACTCATAGATTTCTAAGTGACAGCACTGATAAAATTGTGCATTTGTAAGAATTTTCTGCAAAAGGTGCTGGTGCAGGTGCTTCAAATTGCTATACGAAACAGTTCCACCCTGCTACCCCACGACTCTTGGCACTTCAGTGTGTTGTTGATACAATTCCATTTTATTATATTTAAAAGTTTGAAATGAATTTAATGATGCATGTGTTTTTACAAATTGTTTTCAGCTGACTCTCCTGGATCCAAGCTCTACTTTATTAGAGTTGAAATTGTGTCCTCAAGAAACTGTTATTTTAGAAGAGCGATAACTTTAGGTCATTCTGTTAAGTTTTTATTAACTTTATGCTTGGAGTAATGATATAATACTTTCATACCCGATTTCACCACAACTGATTTTGTCCTTTTTTATATGCCGAAGTATATTGTTTCAAGAATGAACATTATATGTACATATTACAATGTGAATAAAACTTTTCACTTCTAGTATTATTTATTTTCAAGAAACATGAACAATGTAATTTTGTGAAATTTGCCTCACCTCTGATGTGAAAGCTGTCTTCTTGAAGTTGGAGCCTTTGTTGGACCCATTGGACCAGGCAGTGCAAACAACTGCAACTCTCTACTAAAGTTGTCATGTAATAAAGACAATGTGATCACACCAGATTCTGTGTATTAAAATACATGTATATAATCCACATGCAACCTTTCCTAAGAATAACATGCTTTATTGCATTTCCAAGCATTGAGACGAAGCAAAACTGAAGTTACAGACCTTTCATTAAGTCCTTTCTTGTAACCTTCCTATGTCCTGTTAAGTATTATCTCAGAAGTTGTAAATGAATAGCTACTTAATGTAGACAACCTGGCTTCAAATCTAGGCAAAGGCACTACAACTTTCCACAATCGTGATAACGACATCACATTTCCAGATCTATTCAGCACCCAAAAAATCATAATTAATTTAGAATAGCTAGGGGCTCGTCCAAAAATTACAAAATGCTAAAGGGCGAGGGAGTAACGGAAGCATTACATGGGGTAAGGGGGGGTTACATTACACTAATGTTTGGTTTTTGTTCAACTTTTGCTAAAATAATTCCTTTTAGTCTGTCTTACATTAAAATATTAACAAAATGTATAAATGTGTACAATAATTGAAAATATATTTTCATCAATGTATAACAATACACCCTGGTGCATTGTTTGAATCTTAGATGACAAAGAAAATATTTGAACGTGATTTATAGAATATTCTAGAATACATAGTGAACTGACTCCATAGTTTCAAGCCAATGCGTCCTCAGTAGACAATTTTTTGTCAATATGTCCTCCCTTCACAAAAAAAAATGTCATTGTCAGCTGCAATAAGCATCGCTAATTCTAGGTTTATCATTAATTTTAATCTATAACACATTGTTTTATAATTTATTTTTCCTTCTTGTAAATGGCACGGGCAGGTTGCAAGCGGTACGTATTTATTAAAGGGCGAGTGTTAGAGGTGCATAATAACGCGGAGAGGGAGCATGCCAAATGTCGCAAATTTGCGTGAAATAATTGACCGACGGATCATAGAGTTCAAACCATATGCATCTTCATTTTATAATCTCTTTCCTCATACTTCATATATAGTTTTTACTGTATATGAAAACTAATACGGGAAAGTCAGTGCCATTCTGTAGCATCACTAGTTTATTGAATTTATAGAATTACGAAGAGAAGATTCATAACTGATATGTAGTGTTTTCTGGAATCCATTCAAATCTGCACAGTATAAATTATCGCAGCATCTGCGCAGTTCTTACTCTCCGGTACTCTCGCTAATGTGCCGTCCATGACAGCGTGTGCACGACCATAGCACAGTATACTCATGGTGGAAATAACACCATGAGTTATTTCCACAATGAGTATACTGTGACCATAGACTAAGAATACTATACATCTTTCCTCTATGGCACGACTTCGTGTTCAAACATTTTCCCGCCTGGGCGTCCTTCCTTCACTCAAAACTTGTCCCAATCTTATTGTTAGGTGCAGTCAGCATCGCTAACTAATTTGTACTTCGATTATCATTAATTTTAATATACAACACAAGTAAAAAATACAAATTGTTTTCACTGTACTATACTTTATTTTCACTTCTTTTGCATGAACAAAGGAGGGGGTGTCACAAGAGTTACGTAATTATGTGGGGGAGGGTTACAGAGGAGAGAGGGGGTATTGAAAATGCACCAAATTTGAGTTACGTAATTTATGGACGGTCCCGAATAACAAAATGAAAGAGAGACTTCGCAGGGAGTATTGCAGAAGAGTGCAGAGTTGGGCAGTATCGAAAATACTTGAATTTAAAATACGTATTTTCGATACTTTTGTAATTTGTATTTTGTATCGAAAATACATATTTAAACATGTATTTTGTATTTGTATCGAAAATACTTTCTGATAGTATTTTGTATTTTCAAAATACAAAAATACTTTTTCTTAATCCGTCACAAACATTGATTGGGCCCGTAAATCGCGAGCTGCGATTCAATTTCTCGGACTTTTAGACTGAACAAAAAATTCGAATCGTGGACCGAAAACGAGGAAATGTTAACAATGCATCATGTCGCCCACCACAATGTAAGATTTTTTTACACCGTTCTTATCTCTAACCGTGTCGCCCACCCACTTACGTAGACTATGAGTTACGAGAGGAAAAAGGAGGATGCCTCACACAAATTGAAGCCTCTTGGCACAATGCAATAGTGAGGATGTGAAAGTATGTAGTCAGCCATTATGATGACCCACTAAAAGATCCAGGTCATTAAATCTCACCGAAGAATGGGGAACAGAGGCATAGTAAGAGTAGCAAGAAACGTTGCGAGGAAAACTATGCAAGATACGCAGAATAACACAGATACTGAACTTCTGACGCTACTTAACATGTAATATGAGACAAAAATGATTAAAAAATCATGGAGAGACAAACCTTATCATGAACAATATTTAAAATAAATTGACAAGGTGCAGATCAATAAATATTGATTATTTATGTGGCTGAAAAGAGGATGAAGCCATAATCGGAAGCAGTGGTAATAGCTGCTCAAGATTAGACGTTGAGAACACATTATGATAAAGTGGTTCTCAAAATTTCCTGAGATGATACAATATGTCGCATTTGCCAGTAACAAGTGGAAACCATTGCACAACTTATACTCTCTGGTGGAAACCATTGATCATATCGTCTCAGCTTGTTCAATTCTAGCACAGACCAAATACTTGAAAAGACACGATAGACACGTATATACTTGAAAAGACACGTATTTGATCTGAACGGCCTCGAAGCTCCGAACACATGCTCCAAGTGGAACGAACACTCTCGAGGGACAACATTCATCAAAACAGGTGACGTCTGTTATACTGCGATTTTTCTAGGAAGAGCTCTCAAGATAACTCAAATCCCATCTTCGCGATGGAATATGTCACGGCATTTCGCGTCTTTTCTCGGTCTTGCCGGTAGAAGTCGCATGATCGCAAGCACTGCTTCATACGGTCGCGATCGTGCGAAATCTAGCGGAACAACTGTGAATGATACGAAATGCCGTGACATATTCCATCGTGAAGATGGGATTTGAGTTATCTTGAGAGCTCTTCCTACAAAAAATCGCAGTATAGACTGTGTAAAACATTGTACCACCAACAAATTCACACTGATCGCACGATAGCAACAAACAAACCAGATATTGTTATTCTGGATTTGGAGATAAAATGTGTCTACTTGAAGAAGTTGATGTGCCGTGCGACCAAAACGTCATAAAACAAGGAGGCAGAAATACAATATAATACTAAATACAAGAGTTTGCAAATCGCCATCAGCCGAATGTGAGGCGTAAGCACAGGTCGTCCCGACAGCTATGGGAACTCAGAGATTTGTTCCTCAAAATTTGTGTAAGAACTTGGCCAAACGTCCAGGTCATTCAAAAGTCTGGGAAGTGCAAGACAGACCACATGTTTCATAAAGTACTGTAGAAATATCGATATTCCCTAGATCTGGGCCTTAGGAAGCTGGTTGCAACCTGGAGTAACCACATTAACTAAAAAAAAGATCATTTTTGAATACTTACCTCGAATGTTACGTCTTTTTTTGCGTTTCATCGCGTTATAAAGTTCAAATTTCACAAAATAATAGTTGGTGAGGCTCCCATGACAAATTATCATCTTTGATAGTAAAAAAACTCGAATCGAGAAAGTCCACAGGAATTAAACCACAATAAAAGGTACATTTTACGGAAATTCAGAGCCAAAAAAGCCATTTGAATTCGCGGTAACCTGCATCTCAGCCTGAATTCATTTGTTCTGAAAGTCAATTGAATTAGATTATAGATGTATCGTGCCAACTGCACCGCATTATTTTGGTTATTAAATCGCGTTCGAAGGAACAATATTGAAGGCATCCGATGGAATGATTTTTGATAATAGTAAAAATGAACAATTTGCGTAGAGTACATTCTCAGTTTCTTTGCCTTCGTATTCAGAATACCAACACCGTATTGGAGGTGTGTGGACAGAGGAGGTGTGTGGAGTCATGCTCGAGCGAAATCGTGTGTCTGTTTTATCCTGGTTTTATCACTAGTTTGTAGTGGTTTGTAGCGTTATGTTGGAGAAGAGTTAGGTTGCTGCGTGATTTGCCTCTTTGTGGAAATGTGACGAAGTGAGGTCACAGTAGGTGCTGTATTTCATAATGGTCGTACCTGCGAATTAATAATGATGCATAAAGTGTTTCATCATACGTGTCTTACGTTCGCGGAAGTTCGTTCTCTTGAAAGAGTAGTAAGAAGACTGCGGTTCCCACAGTACAGCCCGGCTTTGTTTGTAGTTGATTCGCCCGTTTTCGAAAATATGCTGTTCGTCAGGTAATAGAATGTTTTAAAGGGTATATTGGAATATAATTGCTGATGTGTGAGGTTATGATTCTATTCTGCAGATTATCGCATATATGGCAATGCCAAATACAAGCTCAAACCTTTCGTCGGTGCCAACTGTGTTTCAACGAATTACTTCCCACAAGTAATACCGAAACTGGAATTCTCGTCGGAGAAACATGACAAGTCACAATGGCAGGGCTCAGAGGTGGAAAAACAAAAGGAAATTTCTCAGGAGGAGAAATCCAAGAGAGAATGTAGTGCCAGTACTATTGAACCATTAGATGATGAAAAGAAACTGTCCATATTCCAACGTTTCAAGAAAATGTATAGAGACTACTGGTACGTTCTTGTTCCAGTGCATGTCGTAACTTCAATGGGATGGTTTGGAGGATTCTACTATTTGGCAAAAAGGTAACTATTATGTTTGTCATATTATACCATGGGAATAATGTTCATAATAAATATTTACATCCTGCAATTTCAGTCTCACCCAGGATTTTTCTTGGGAAGGGGGGCTACAGATATAGTGTTCAGCCAATTTGATGTTTTCTTAAATGACATTTTATCTATATTGAATATAAAATGTATTTTTTTATTTATTGACTTGTAAATATTAGTAATGTTACCAATTCATACATTGAATGACTATTGTTAGTGAAGATAAACTGATGGAAACAGTTAATTTTTGATGCAATATTGAATTCTTTGCTGTGTCGATTCTAACTCCTTAAGAAACTTCATATTATTCAAAAACTATTATTATGTAGGAAAACGTGTACATCAAATAATTCAGAGTTCTAATATCAAAGAATGGATTATGTTAAGAAAAATATCTATTTTCAACATGAAAGGTGTTAGGCAGGTCTGAAAAAAATATAAACATTTGCAGTTTTTGAAATCCCAAAGGCTTAAATGAAAATCAGACTTGTGCCTTATTATTAAGCACATTGTGTTTTATCTGAGCAAAATGTTTAAGGAAAAAATTTGGTGTCAATGTATGTTTTTTCCAACCAGCTGAAGTTTAAGAAGGGAAAAAAATGCTTCAGTATCCTTAAAATGTACATTTCGACTGACATATAAGAAAGGTAAATAGTACTGTTATTAGGGGAAAGAAAAAAACACCTTTTGCATTAGGGACAGTATCAATGAAACAAAACATATTTTCTGTCAAAATGTTGGCACTTTTACCTCCAGCATTACAAAACGTTCTGTTCATAGAGTATATGAGAAAGTAAAAATATATTGTAAACCAAAAATTTTCAATAAAACTTTTCCGTCACTTGCAGAAACTGCCCCAACATGAAGCAACAAGTATTCCAGAGAAATTTTCCATATCTACACTTTCTGGGTTCTTATATGAAAATTGTAGTTAAACCCTAAATATTTCAAAACTTTGTAAAGGAGTGATTGCCCCTTTTGTCTTCCATGTCCTTCAGTAAACGAACATGTGAATGTGTAATAATCACCATCTTCTTTTATTTACAGTGGAGTGGATATTTTAACAATAGTAGAGGCATTGGGAGTGAGCAATCGTATTCCTGAAGTTCTAAAAGACTCCAGTGCTGGGTATCTAGCAGTCGCTTATGCTCTTTATAAAATAGCAACTCCAGTTCGTTACATGGTGACAATAGGTACGTCTGTGCAATGAAAGAACAATATCTTTGAATGGTGGAAAAATTGTTTTCAGATTGTTGCTTAAAGTAAATTTATATTTGCAGGAGGCACAACAGTCTCCATTAAGTACCTGAAAGAATATGGCTACATTAAGCCAATTCCACCTGCAGGAAAACTGAAAGAAATGTACCAAGAGAAAAAAGAAAATTTGAAAGAAAAGAGCCAAAATTTTGCAGTTGAACTGAAGCAGAAGAAAGAACAATTGAAAGGTCGCAGCCAGACATTAATGCGAGACCGGCGTCAGCAAGCACAGAAATAATATATTTCACATTGAAGAAACTGACTCAAATTAGACAAGATAGTACTTATTGCTAAAAATAGTATTGCAATTAAAACTAAGAAAATGAAAATATGTATATAAGCACATAAAATATGTATATTTCTACTAAAATTCGTGTAATGTTGATCATTTTAAATTGCTATAATTATATATTTAAAGCATGTTTTGAAAATATTGAAAACTTTTATTTGTACTAGCTGAATGGAATAAGTAAAATTTCAAATCTCAACTAATAGGTAGATACATGCATTTGGGAGCAATTTGCTAATTATATTTTGAGATTTGATGTTCCTATACTGATGTATAATATTAAATATTGTTCATAAAGCCCCTTCTTTTGCTAAAATGCTATAATTAGATTCTAACAGAAAGCAAGGGCTCTCCTTTGTTATCCTGTATAATTCATGAAGAGCAGGTTGAATATTTATTTGCCTCCTATTGTCACTTGAATCATGTTCTTTATATTAGACTGTTATGAGCAATGGGAACTGTGCATGTGCAAAGGATATTAATTGTTAAGAGGTTCATTCTTAATATTTGACTTAATGACAAGTCATTTTGAAGATGTGTGTAAGTTTAATTTGAAACTAATTGCAAATTTGTGGTAATTGAGTGTCAATTTGACATAAGTCTTACTGACATGGTATGTAAGCAAGTGCACAACAATATTCAGATCAGAAGATAAGAATTTGTCAAACCTCATGTGCAGTAACTTGTTTGGATTTGGCATAGTGAGCAATGCAAATCACCAAGTACAGAAAGCTCTTTTATGAGTAAAAATACATTCTCTTTACTGCATATCTATTTTCGAATGTTTTATTCATAATAATAAAATTGATAAGATCTTTCACCTTGGAAATAGCACAAGGGTATATATAAAAAAAAAATATTGTTTGTTAGTAAAAAAGGAATGTTATTTGCCAATGAGTTATCATTACTCTAATATTTCTGAAAGGCCACTTGGGAAATTATATTCTTGAAAGTTCAGTGGGAAAACTTAATGAAAGACAAAGTATACGTTTTGGGAAATAAGAATCCTTTCTGATGTCAATAAGGTATTCTCAAATATCCTCCTCACTTTACATCTACTTAACAATTTACTTTAGGAACGATTTTTACCAACCTTAGCTGAAATACTATTTCCATGGAAAGCTAGGAATGTTTTCTTAAACATATTTCTTTTAATTCCTTACTGTTCAATTAGTTTTTGCCACTGTCTGCTAGGAGTCAATACAAAGAAAATAAACTGCTATGCATTTGAAACTTGATACTTACTGAAAATATTACACAACTGTTTCTGGATTACTCATTTTGTCCTAAATGTTTTGTTCAGTTTGAGCTATCAAATTTTTATGGAAACACCTTTTCACAGTTTTATATTGGAATATTACTTTTTCTTCTTTAACCTTGATCTATCTATATTTCAAATAACTTCTTTCTTTCTCCTGATAATAAAATCTCTAAAGGAGGCTACAGATAAAGTTATTGGATGAACATGAAATTTGTTATCCCATTAGGTGAGACTGAATCTGTAAAGGATCTTATGATTGTTGCCCTGTTGTGAATAAAAAGTTCACTGTGAAAGGCTACTGTTTTGACACTTCCCCTTCTATAACTTGTGTTTGAATTCGATCAGCTTGTGACTTAACGTTACTGTAGATTTCAGACCTCTCCAGAACAGCTAACAAAAGCCAAATGGATGAACAGTTTTATTGAAATCTGGGTTAATCTTTTGTTTAATAAACTGGAACATTCTACTTGATGTTACTACACTACATCGCAATCTGTTTTCGTGATAGAAAAATATGTAGAATGAAAATTAAAAGTTTTACAAAAAAGCAATTCTTGGATAACCCAAGAGTTTAGATCAAGTAAAAACAAAATTATATTCATTCCTAAGCTTCATAATCATCGATTACCACCTCGACTTCCAAAAATACATATCGTTAAGAAAAGTCTTAGGATAGGCTAAAATCATGAAACAATCAGGGAATTTTGAACACTCAATAACAAAAAAGCAATGTGGAACATAGTAAAATATACATAAACTAAAAAACATTCTTTACAAGGTATCAAGATAATGACAGAAGTGAATGGCAACAACCATCCCTAGCCGAATTCCTTAACTACGTTCCATTAAGTCACGGAGCAATTCGAGTCATTGCGGGTTGCTGGATGGGTGGCCGTCTGGGAACCCAAGGAACAAACGGCGACGAGCCCCTGGCGGAAGGGATAAAAGGCAGTTACTGAGCTTCATCTTTCTTAACAACGATGAACTTTTAATTAATTTTGTTCACGATTGGTTTGAAGAACATTCTGGACAATTGGAGCGAATGGTTTGCCCACCCATCGCCCGACGTGAATCCTATCGAACATTAAGGGCGTTAGTGCAATAGTGGCCTATCCACAAATTCTGTTTTTGAAGAAAATGGCTTAATAAGTTACTGGCAGTATTAAAAAATTCATTTGTAAGTGTTTTATTGTGTTGCAACTGCTGGATGATGACCCGCTAAAACTCTTTCAAATTGAAGATAAGCAGAATAAGATGCGATTAACACAGATAACCCAATTTCCCAAAAATGTGGGTTAGGCCACTATTGCGCTGATACCCTTTATGGGACATAATCGAGAGGTATACTGCGATTTTTCTAGAAAGGACTTTCAAGATAACTCAAATCCCATCTTCGCGATAGAATATGTCACGGCATTTCGCGTCTTTTCTCGGTCTTGCCGGTAGAAGTCGCATGATCGCAAGCACTGCTTCATACGGTCGCGATCGTGCGAAATCTAGCGGAACGACTGAGAAAGATGCGAAATGCCGTGACATATTCCATCGTGAAGATGAGATTTGAGTTATCTTGAGAGACCTTCCTAGAAAAATCGCAGTATAAGTTCCTGCACCGGCAACACGTTCACAACTTTGGACGGCTTTAGAGGCAGCATGGCTCTCTATTTCTGCAGGGAACTCAACGACTTGAGCCCGAATTGCTCTGCTTCCCCTGGCAAAAAGAGGTACGTACACCATGACTTTTGTCACCTCAGTGAAGTATCTCCCGAGATTTGTACGAATACAAAATGTGGGTGTAAATATATCGCCTCTAGTCAAATTGACAAGTTGTTTATAGCAGTCCTTCAAAGATGTATCCATATACCTTTACATCAGTAACACACAAACTTACCTTATTGCACAACACGTGGATAAAAGTCCATACACGAAAGCTGCTTCTCTCTGTGGCTTCGTGCAACATTATGCGCGTAGTTCTAGTGATCTTCATATAATTGACAGACTCAAATAGGACCTCAAATGAATTTTAAGGGATCCACAACATGCATTTTTAAGACCACCAGAAGATTTATTTCCAAGATAAAACTAGAGATATTGAAAATATTTGGATGAATAGTAAATTGTACGAGTGAATGATTCACATGCTCATTCCCTATACCGCGATTTTTCTAACTTTGCTTCTCGAATCCCATCTCCGCGATTGAAAATGTCACGATATTTCGCATCTTTCCCAGTGTTCCGCTAGATTTCGCATGATCGCGACCGTATCAAACAGTGCTTGCGATCATGCGACTTCTACCGGCAAAACCGAGAAAGACGCGAAATGTCGTGACATATTCCATCGCGAAGATGGGGTGTCAGGGGCAAAGTAAGAAAAATCGCAGTATAACCATGTTCAAGCAGCTTTTCTTCTTGCGCTGTCCGGAATTAGGTTCGCAGGCAGAGTGCAAACCGCGTCGGGGACTTTCAGGGGGCGCCTCGAGATACTGGCACAGTCCGTGGGCCAAAAAGGTCCAAAGGGCACTCTATTTCATTTTGCTGAAACTCACCCTGGCATCCATTCTCAAAATAGTTTAAAAAAATATATTCCGGTAACATTCACCACAGCTTCATTCATCTGTGAATTTATTGCTGACACCCATATGTACCAGATAGTCCATAACCGTACAGTTAACATTTCCTTCAAACTTACTAACTTTTCCATCTGTAATTACGTAAATATACAAATAATTAAATGGTTAGGCGGAAAAGCAGACCTTATGGTCTGACCCTTGCTAGAAATCAAGATTATTATTTGTTTCTGTGATGTACTGCGTATTATTATTATTATTATTATTATTATTATTATTATTATTATCATTATTATTACTATTATTCCTCTAAATCACGACTAAAGATGTTATATGTCGGCTGAATATAAAATCTACTCCAGGTTGCAACCTGCTACCTAAGGAGTAGATCTATGGTGTGTCGGTGCCTCTACAATACTTTGCGCAAAATGTGGGCTGTTTCAAATAAAGCAATTTCTTGCACTTCCCAGTCTTTTGAATTACCTGGGAGTTTAGATAAGTTCTTACTCAAATTTTGCGGAACAAATCCCAGAGCTCCGATAACTATCGGGACGACCTAAGCTTTTGCGCCCCACATTCGGCTGATCTCGATTTCCAAACTCTTGTATTTAAGACGTTTCTCTGCCTCCTTGGTAACGACGTTTTGATCGCAAGGTACAGCAACATCGATAAGTAAACACGATTTTTTCGCCAAATCCCGGATAACTATATCCGGTTTGTTTGCCGCTATCGTGCGATCAGTTTGAATTTGTTGGTCGTACAATATCGTTCACAATCCAACAGACGTCACCGGTTTTGGTGAGTGTTCGTACCACTTGGCGCATGTGTTTGGAACGTCGAGGGCAGTACAGATCTGCCAGTGGAGGTAGCTACACACCCTGTCATGTCTTTTCAGGTATTCGGTATTTGCTAGGATTGGACAAGCTGAGACAATATGATCAATAGTTTCTACTTGCTCCAGGCAAATGCGGCATTTATCATCTTGGGAAATTTTGAGAACCGCTTTATCATAATGTAGTGTTCTCAAGGCCTGATCTTGGGCAGCTATTACAAGTGCTTCCGATTCTGGCTTCATTCTTCCCCTATTGAGCCACATAAATGATTGATCTTTATTGATCTGCACCTTGTCCATTCTTTTTAGGTATTGTCCGTGGAGTGGTTTGTCTCTCCACGATTTCTTTAACATTTTTTGTGTCTCACACTTCATGTTTAGCAGCATCAGAAGTTCAGTGTCTGTGTTATTCGACGTGTCTTGCCTAGTTGTCTTCGCAATGCTTCTTGCTACACTAACAATGCCTCTGTTTCCCATTCTTCGGTCAGATTTCATGACCTGCCTCAGGGTCATGTTGATGGCTGACTACATACTTCCCCAACCCGACTATTGCGTTGTGCCAGGAGGCCTCAACTTGTCAGAGGCCTCTTCCTCCTTCCTTACGTGACACATAAAATCTATGTATATCAGCTCGAGGGTGGGAAACATGATGCATTGTTAGCAATATTCTGGTTTTTCGATCCATGGTGCGAATTTCTTCCTCAGTCCAGTCCACTAGTCCAAAACTGTATTCGGCTACAAGTACCGCCAAACTACCTATTGCAGATATTTTATTCCTGGAATTCAGAGCGGACTGCAGGACCAGTCTCACTCTCCTATAATACTCCCTACGAATTCTCTCTTTCATTCTGTCATTCGAGATGGTTTCACATTCTTCAATGCCCAGATATTTGTAAGTTTTACCTGGCTCAAGATCTTGAATCACAGTGTGCGTATCAATTTCAATGTTCTCAGACGTTGTGAGTTTCCCTCTTTTTAAATTGATTTTTGCACACTTGTCAAGACCAAACGTCATGCAGATGTCATTGCTAAAGTCATTCACGACTGACAGCATTTGGGAGAGAATCGCTTCATTCTTAGCAAACACTTTCAGATCATCCATGTAAAACAAATGTGATACTGGCCTTTCATCACCATGGAGCTTAAAACCAAAGTCAGCTTGCAACAACTGTCTCGATAGTGGGATCAAACTAATGCAAAACAGCAGAGGGGATAGTGAATCTCCTTGAAAAATACCCCTGTTAATCTGAATTCTTCTGGTTTCTACTGCTTCCTTTCCGCTGTGTATTAGTAACCTGGTACTCCACGACTTCATGCTAGCGTTGCAAAATTCAATAAGTCTAGGATGAAATCGATAGATCTCCAGGATCTTCAAAATCATCATTATTATTAATATTATTATTATTATTATTATACAACATTGTTTTTCTCGGTATTCGCCGTATATATATTTGACTTTGTGTCGGGTTAGTAACCAAGACACAGGCCAATTCATGTTTTGTCGTAATTTAGGAATTTTCTCACAATCCTGCATGTGTTTAAGATTATTGACTGTTGTATCATTTTGAAAGTATATTTTGGCATTTGAATAAGTTCCAGATTTTTATGGATGTTATTTGGTACAACTCCTGTGCATGAAATGACAAGAGGAATAATATGGAGTTTTTGGAGATGCCATAGTGTCTTGATTTCTGCTGCTAGTTCTGTGTACTTCGTTATTTTTTCTGCGTGTGCTATTTGAAGATTTGCTTATTGATTATTATTATTATTATTATTATTATTATTATTATTATTCGTATAGGGTTCACCAGACCACGTTACGCGTTCTCTTCCGAGACCCAGTCGTATTCTATTCTGGAGAGAGATAACAGTGTGTAATTCTGGGATCAGCTTTTCGGCTGTATCCCTTGCTAAGACAAGGTTGTTACCGCCTTGAATCGGAAATTATGAAAATGATAGTATGATGATGAGGGATGAAAGGGCAATCACAAATACGACCATGCCTGCAGGGGAATGAATCATTCCCCTATATCATCCATATTTTTTCATACGCAGGACTGGAACCTGCAGCCTCCTCGGCGCGGACGGCGGCTGCCGCAACCGTCTGCGCCACGAGGCCGGCCTACACTTTATAAGGCTTAGCCCACGTTTCAATTAACATGGTTTCCTTTTAGTCCGGACGCTGACGGATTATTGATTGAGATCATATAGCGCTTCAACAGCTATGGTCTTTGGCGCCCACGTTATAATTTAGCACTGTAAAATATATTATAAAACAGAGACCCGTTGCAGATCACATCGAATAAATCGACATTCATTAAAAATTATTATCCACAGGCCGCGTAAGTGCTCGTATATTAAACAAGTACACGAATCTTAAAAAAATAAAGAATAAAGACTTAAAAGTTGGCTGAACAAAGGCCAAGTAACAAACAGAATGGCGCACACTTTCTCGAATTAGTTTTATCTTTTCATTCTGTACAATCTTTTCGATTTCGTCATACTCTTCTCAGTTGCCATTTAATAGCGCCTAAAACACAGTTTTTAAAATGTTTTCTCAATTTTTCGGCTCCCTAATAGTAGAATTGAAATACGACTTTAACAGCGATGACTTTCTTTACACGTACTCACAGGGCCGACATTATTCTGTTTATGGCACAGGCAACTGAGTAACACTCAGCCCTGATTCTTGCAGGATGCTGTTTTCAAGAGAGTGACTGCTAAACAATTGTCACCAATTGTTGTGTTGTCGCGAACACAGAACGAATTATTCTTTTGGAGGAATAGGGAAAGCTTACCCATCAAACCCCAAAAGTCATTTACCTATCTATCTATTGATTTTAATGGAAGCATGTCAAACGTTGCGGCACTTGCTTTTAATGTATCGGTCAGAGTTCCCGTTATTTCCAAATTCTTACATTTCAAGATCATTACATGGATAGAATCTGACATTTTCGTAAGATAAAACACAAAACAACAATCAACACATTTGGCCGTGCTAACAGAACAAATGATCGAGTGATAACCACACTACTTTCATGTCCGTGATATTTAGTTAGGCCCGCAACAGACTACACCGAGGAATGCGTTGCGAGAAATGTGCGACGAGAAATGTGGAAAGAGGCCGGCGAGGCTGCGTCCACACACTACAAAGAGGTTATTCGATGTCTCGAAATGCCTCTGTGTGCCACAAGCCGAGAGTGAAGGCAGCAGTTTTAGCTATGAGATCATCTGAGAGTCCCATTTCTTGTTTTATTAAATGCTATGTAATTTTAACTCGTTATATCCTTGTTTTGTTACAATGATCGTAAACCATTTGTTCAACGAGTTCGAATTACCTAGAGAGAAATACATTACTACATTGCATACAAATCATTATTTAATGTAAAAATACAGGAAGTTAAGTGACGTATAAGGGAGAAGTTGTACATCAGCAAATTTTCTTGAACTCCGTAATCTCTACCACGCTCTGGTTTACTATATTTTGTTGGTTGAATAATGAATAGATAATGAATGATCAAATAATTCATAATAAAATTCACAATTAATAATCATTCATTCATAAATACCAATTAAGAAAGTAATAAATTAATTCAATTCTTTCACAATACCCTTTCAAGTTTCTTGCTTCAAATTTTTATTTTTATATTACTCATTATGAGCGGGTTTCACACAAATAAGAATATCTTCCATACAGTTTTTACTTGTTCATTTCCGTTTTAAGAGAAAATTCAAGAAAACAATTAAAAAACTGGTAGTTTATCGCATCTTTTACTGCCAAATGTTATAACCTCACTCAGTTCTATGCACTGTTTGGTGTTTTCCAGCGGCAGAGAACGCCTAAATGTCGTATAACAAGTGAAGGAGTAGAAATGTGTCCGAGAAAACTCGCTCGCCGACCGACTCGAGCGAGGACCTCTTTCGCCTCCGCAGAGGCGAACGAGAAAACTCTTTCTAGTGTGTGGAGGTCCATAAGAGTACCTTGTTTCGATTTTCCACATTTCTCGTCGCACATTTCTGGAAACACATTCCTCGATGTAGTCTGTTGCGGGCCTTACAGGAAACATGTATAAAAAGGGTCTCGTATAAAATATTGTACATCACACGGCAAAAGTCCCTTTTCATGACTCGAGAGGATTCCTCGCCTCGGCGGGTGAACTCTCCAGTCTCGTCATGAAAAGGTCCACTTTCTTGCCTTACAGTGTGCAATAACTCGACAGAAATATCCCACGGGGTAACTATCACAAAACATCAAGGAATAAGTTTTAAAGCTTTATACTTTACATACAGAGAAAAATATGATCACTATAAAAAAAGTGGCCACGTACGTATGAACAATGTGAAGTCGACACATATCCTGTCCACCGTCTTTTCACATCAAAAGATGGGAGGCGATGGTGTTAGCATGTTCGAAATTGAAAGCACCGTTTTTCAAACTGCCATGTACTGCATCGTTCGTTCCCATTTTCTTTCTCTGCTCTCGTGAGCTCTCTACAGCAGATTCGTTCGTCTAAGGGATAAAGCCACGTGGAGAAAACCTATTTTCTTGCACTATTTCTTATTTCACGCTTTTGCACACAAACTTGGATTCTGATTACACAATTTCCTATATGCTGCATTAAAAAGCGTACACTTCCCATTTAAAGACGTGGTAAGTAAGTAATTCATGTGGACACCATGGTGTCTGATTTTCGGAGCATCTTCCCCTCTATGAAGTTCTGGATCGAGTCATGACGCTTTATTCTTGCTGGCTTAATAAAAATGCACTCACTCAGGATGTTATTTTTTTGGGTTCTATCGATGTATTGCACTACCTACAATATAATCCTCTCTGGGCCTTCCCCTAGTAAAAATAGATTTATTGGGAGCGTTTTTATTTTATCTCGATTGGTGGTGTCGTGGTAAAAAGATCAGGTTCCAGAAGATTATAGTCTTTCAAAAAGGCGTTTCCAATCTCTTCTCTTCCATGCCAATCTCCCAGACTGCCACCTCGTCATCAGCGCATTTCTTTTTGAAAGCCCTTACACCAGAGGAGCACAAGAGCCCCATTTGAGCCCCTTCTTGGGGCGCCGGGAAGCCTGCGTCTCGCGCGAGCCAGGAAAGTTGGCGTTATCCCCGAAGGCCGAACTGTCCCTTCACTTTACTGATCGTTAGATTTTTCTTTCAGAAATAGTCAGTCGCGACGTTGAACAGACGGTGCACATCATGGCAGGTCCCGATCGAAATCGAGGAATTGCGAATCATCTGTTCAATGCTAACTGCGAGCACGAAGAGAAATAGAGGAGCATCGTGTCTCTTTATGTCAGATGGTGTCGGAGAAAAAAAGTAACAGCAAAAAGTAAAAGAAACATTTAGAAAAGTGTGATCAAGTATACTACAAACAGATATTTCTGAATAAAATTTACGAACAATGAGATCATTATTAACAATGAGAGATAGTTAAATTTTCTATTCTTGTAATTTATATTACAAATACAAAATAAGTTGCTGCAGTAAAGATTAACCACGAAATGTGTGGAAGTTGTCGAGCAATTTAACCTGAAATAATAGTATACAATACGAAATACCCCTCTCCAGAAACTACTGCCGTTATTTCAAGTCTTTAGTTGACAAATTCAACATAATTCAATGCATTTCCGTCTTAAGAAGCCGCAGGGCTTTCCTCCCACCGAGGGCTCGGGCAGCGGCCATCTGCCCCAAAAGTGAGTCTTTAATTAGAAGCCGGTGGGGCGCGGAAGGGCTGCCATCGCCATCGTGGGGCGCGTTGCTGGGGCCTTTGTGCAAGCCTGCCTTATACTATCTTGTTCGGTATAGGGTCAATTGGGCCTCAGTGCTTTCGCGGTTCGCTAGTAAGTTAACGCACACGTTAATGTCCGCTACTAAGAAACTCGGTCAAGAACTCAGCCACCTGCAAACAGAGTCTGCAGATTTTCCCAATAGTAAACCTACGTTCCTCCGGTCCTTACCTACGTAAGAACGCATTTGGCGAGTCGCAAAAATCCGAGTCCTCCATCTTCCTAGGACAGGTGCAATATGCCATCTGCAGAACTCGTATTCAGATGTAGGAACTGTTTGACGGCCACTCTGGTTTGACTGTCTGCTTCCCTGAGCATAGATGGCATCGAAAAAATAGAGCTGTTAAAGATGATGTGGCATTATGTAGGTATTAATATGGTAACTTGTGAGTGGACTTTAAATGTCTCCTGAAGCCTCATCAATGCTTCCATCAAATTTGATATGGATGCTTTCGATGGGAAGCCGTTCCAAATAGAGTAGTTCGCTTCCAGGTATGTTAGGGTAGGTTCATTACTGATCAGAGGAATTCTCTGTCCCCGATCTTTCCACACAGGCGTCCTCTATGAACTAGGATGTTCAAAAGTTTTTAATTTGAAATGACAATACTTAGCAACAGACAATGTCATTCCGAGGGCCCCACGATATTCCATCACAATATCAACCAGTTCTCGAGTTCCTGAGGCATCTTTTGCTAACAGAGCATCAGCACATACTAACACAGATTCCTTTCGAAAAGCATGTACCCTGACTTGTTTTCCAATTTCTTAAGCAGGCACAATAAAGAAACACGAAAACCAAAAGAAGTGCTAACTGAATATTATTAGACCAGTAAAGACCCTTAAAATCAACTTTTCATAGGCATTTTATCAACACTGATCATGAAGCTTTAATAGATGAAATACTCTCAAGGAGAAGTAGGATGAAGAGGACTTTTTTATTTTAAATTAAGATTTAATTCAGGAAATGGGTTCAAAATTCATGACAGCCAATCAAAATTCATGCCATGTTTTCTGATTTTACTCAGTCAAGTCTGTCAGAACTCCAAATAAACTGCAAGCCACCACTGGAATGCAAAAACAATGGTAATGATTAGGCCTTGGATTCTGATAACATATCATCTTTTCACTGGTGCATTCTAGACATAGTTAACTAGTAAATGTGTGTTTTTCACCAAGTAGGTGATAGAAATGTATAGTTATTAGGTCGTTTTATGTCATTTTTTGCCATTTTTCAATTTTTAGTTGTTTTTTTTTACCTTTGCTTCATTTTTAGGCATTTTGTTTCTTTTCATGATTTTGTTAGTGTATGTTTCATGAATTTACAATAACACACTAAAACAAAATTTTTATTGTTTCGTCACTTCATGAAAGTCACTACTGCAGTGGACTATGGTTTTGGGAACTCTCAAAATTACACAGATCTTCGGTAACTTCCTTGAGCATTCAAAACTGATGACTGGAAGATCATAGCTAACGATTACATCAATCCTAAATAAATACTTTATATTAAATATAATTTTATATAAATACATTTTATTTATTAGTGTAAAAGTCATTAAAAAACATTTTCATGCACATTTTTGAGTACTTTTTAAAAAATTAGGTAATTTTCCACTTATTTTTAAATCATTTTATAGATAATTTTTCTTATTTTTGGGTGATTTTATAGGTAATCAGAATCCAAGCCCTGGTAATGATATAAACAGATGAAAGATTATACATGAAAAATGGCAGAGCTAACATTTAAGTACTTTTATTTCCACATGACATGCCCTCTCCTTTGTGATGTTATATGTACCAAGGCAATCATAATGAAGTAGACATACAATTAAAAACTACAAAATTACTTCCACAAAGCCAAACGATGTAAAAACTACATGGCTCTCTTCTCCATTTAATCAGATATGACCATTACCAAATGACCACACTCCTTAGTTCTACTTAGTCTATTCTTATTATACAAATAAATTAAGAATATTTACACGTCTTGAAAACTATACATCATGAATCTGGAAGTAGAACTGCCATTGGGGTTTAAAAATAAATTCAATTTTTATGTAAAATTCAAGAGAATTTATCAACTATATCTACAAAACGTGGTACTTGAATGTAGGCCAATGAGAGCCACAGTACAGCAATGATACCAGTTTGGTCAGTTTGGTCACTCATGCTCTTAAAATAGATTGTGGTTGGCCTACTGAGTTTCTCAGTCTTATTCCACACAACAGAAACATGATAGGTCAAAACAATTAGGCTTTTGTGTCTCTAATTTCACCATAATATATCCTTAAGTTAGTGCCAAACAAGCTGAAGGTTCATCTAAAGAACAATTTGAAATAAATGAGCATAATTTTGCAAACAATAAAGTTGCATTCTCAAAGTCAAAAACATACTAACATCATGCCAACAAGAGCCATGTAAATGGAAAACATAATTATTATTTTTTTCATGCTAATTTGAATATATAAACTATTATTATCTAATATAAGAACTGAACAAATTTCACCATTTAACCCATTAAGTCCCAATGATGCGTAAACGCAACATTTTTTTCAATCTCGTGTTCTCCAATTGATAACTTAAATATCGTATTGTTTTAAAAAACATTTTAGAACAGTAAGTAGTTTTGGTTATAACACAAAAAATATTATATTAACAAGCTACCAGTTAACAAAGAATTGCAGGACTAAATACGTGGCGTGTCACTACTTTTCAGGTGTATTTTTTATGATTTCCCAAAAAATATTCAAATTAATACTGTTAATAAATTCTTTACTTTTATGACATATTGATGTATCTAAAACAACGTGACATGAAAATATTCCATTAAAATTTTCCTTTGGTGCTTATTTTATAATGTTACACGTAATGTTGTGCGAATGCATTTTTGGGAACACACTGGTGCACCTCACATGACACTAAATTGCTCTTCGGGTGAATGGCGGTTAGTGCAAGTCTTCACTTTTTCCCGACTCGAATTCATCATTAGTTCTTTAAGCTAAACTGATAACATTGTACAAATCTGATTAGTCAAATTGCATTTTATGTGCACTTTGAATTTTGTAAATAGACCAGAAACGTTATTCAATAACTACAGAAACTAATCTCTTTTAGAAGAATTGGATACCGAAGTATAAGAAAATAGAGATGTGGATGATGTAATAATTCCTCCGGATATAGACAGTCTCACTGACGAAAATAGAGATGATATCCAGGTTTTTTTTTTTCAGGATGATTTATTATGTTGACCGCAATTTATATGATAATATTCTATTATCTTTGGTACATAATAAATAATAATGTTGCGCTGGTACTTCCTGACATAGTTGTAAGATTTGTGGCAAAAAGTAAAACATACTGAAGTTAGATGCTGAAACAGTTTCTTGAACTTGTAAAGGAGCAGAGACTTACAACAAGAGTGAAGTGCATCCAGAATGGACCAAAGAAACACCTCATTTTTTGTCGGACACCATTGGATATACAACATGAAGTTAGAGCATTTGAAAATGTGTATGGTAGCAATGAGCTGAACAGAAATCGTTGAACTTTTATTACTAAATATTTACTTACTCAGATTGTAAATTTTTCTGTGAATTACGCACATGATAAAAATGACCTCTATTTCAATATGACATATACAGAATTGCAGCAGTTCCTCGAAATTCTAATTTCGACATGATATAATACTCTACCTCAAACTAAAATGTAATGGAGCTTAGATAAAAGATAAAGGAAGGTAAGAAATAGTCTAGAAACAGGTTTCAAGATGTAGAAAAGTTTCTTCATAGTCTCGGGTAATGGTAGATTACATAAAAAGGACCAATTTGCCAAACTGGGGCTGATTTTTACCATTTGAATAATTTAGAATTTTTGCGCATACATTATCTATTGATAAGTTGATGGTAATGACCTTATTTTGGGAATGCCTGAAAATTTAACAGAATTGAGAAGTGTGAGCAATATCTCACATTCATGTAAACATCTATTAAAGCACCTGGCAAGCACCTCTAGTTACCAGTGTGTGTGCATGCATATATATATATATATATATATATATATATATATATATATATATATATATATATATATATATATATATTCAGGAAAAATAATTTTATCGTATATATTTTAAATGTTTTATATTTTTATGAGTTATATTTCTTTCAAATAATATTCATGAAAGAATTTTTCATATTTAGAACACTTTTTGTCCAATAAACTAAGATGGAATGAGAAGGAGTCGTAATTTTAATACTTCTCGTGTGTTCCCAAAGTTGCACAAATGCAACATTAGATTTTTTCATATTTCTGATTAAAATAAAATTTTAAAAACCACTTATATGTGTTTTCTAACACTAAATTGAAATGAAAAGTATAAATAAAACTTAATTTGATAATTATATTTATGTGTGGGAACTAACGGGTTAAGATAACTACCTTTGTTACTTCTGCAGCTCTTCACAAATTTGCATTTCCAATATTTTATTTGAGTTAATTTGTATGGACAAATAAGCTTGAATAAAATAAGCATGCCACTTATAAGTAGACTTTGGATATTTTGACTAAAATTATCCTATTTTAGAATCTAAAATACACTCTTGAAAGATAAAAATAGGTTGCATAATTACTTACATAGTAAAAATTGGCATTAAAAAATTTCCACATTTTTTTTATTTTACTTAAACTTATTTACTAAAATCATGCTACTAAAATATGAAAAGTAGCACAGATTATAAATGTAAAAGTCATTTAATATGCATACAATGATGTTTCTAATTCAATACTTGTGTCTGGTGCATTTCTTATATTGGAATAATACACTATACTACTTGTCTATCTCTATTTTGATGCAGACAGTCCTTTTAGGCTTTCACAGCAAAAACTTTACTTCTATTTAAGTTAGTCATGAAATGTGTTTGTAATTTATTTTGAGTGTTTATGTCAAAAAGAGTGAAAGGCATTTGCATAGAATCCTTAGTCTACTTATAAGACGCAGGAGTATATCCATGGATATTACCAATCAAACTGGTTCAAAAGGGCAAAATGTCTTCCACAGTGACATTTCTTTTGTAGAAGCATTCTCATTCACTGAGAGAATGAAATATGGAGCAACTTCTTAAATAAATGGAGCTAAAATGATAAGAGATAATAAATAGCACATGTTTTCCTTAGAATTAACTCTTATTATACAATCTGTCAGTACAAAGTCATAATAAGGTGGGAAACAGAATTAACAATGAAGCATATTTGCCAAGAAAATGCTTTTGTGTTTAATATTTAACTAAGAACATGTAAGATGTAAAAAGAAGAAAAACATCTTAGAAATTATAAAATATGGATAATTTTTTAAAATTCTGAATGATATAATTCATGAATTATGATTAAATTCAGGGAGCATGAACTACTAACTTCAAGAAAAAGAACACTTTATATAATGCAGTCAGATATACTTGCCAAAAATCCATTCATAACTTCACATTGTTTTCTCTTTCTCTCTCTCTAATAGCCTATAAATGAGCATACAAAACATCACAATGCCATAATAGTTTACTAAGTAAATACTCAATGACATTTTCAATAAACATTACAAAAAAGAATTTGTAGCATTTTTCCTGAATGTAATCACAAGAACAAAACATTATTCCCTTTGACAATGAAGTAGTAGACTTTCCAAAAATGAATGGTAGCATGAACATATATATTAAAAGAATACAATGAAAATATAACAGCAACACTTATTTATATACAAACATCACATTTGGAATGTGCGAATGAATTTCACATACAAAAGCACATTTCTCCTCATACAACACAACTGAGTACCTTATCTGATTTACTCTACAAGTACAATTAAAACATTGTGCACACATACCCTCCTTGGATTAGATCAAGTTATGACGCTTATTTAACCCAAATACTGGTAGCTTGCAGGAACACCCTGAGGAAGAAAAGAAATATTAAAAGAAGGTTCCTCTCATCAAAAATAATAATCACTAAAGAGAAGTTAGAAATGACCAAACTTGCAAGAATAGTTGCATTGATTAAAACCATAGTTTGATGCTGGTGACTACGATACATGCATTAGTGAAAAAAATATTTTTTTAATGAGAATGGCAGGTAATCAGAGACACTGAAACAGTACAGCATGTTCACAACCAGTATTAAAAATTAATTTTAACATGTTCCTCCTAACATTAACATGGCATACAAAGTCCAAAGTCACATGCAAAATATTAAAAATTTTCATTAATATGGTGGATTATTTGCAATGCCATACTGATACAGTGCTTTTGTCCTTCATACTTTAGCTAAATAATTATCAATAGAACACACAAATCTGGTTTGTGCCTGTTCTTGAAGTGCATAGCTTTTTCCACATATCTAAAAAGTAGATGCCCTGCATAGAAGACGGTACCTTGGGAATGTACTGTGTTCCCAAGTACAATTGTCTACTCATTTCTATCCATGACCATGACTTTCAACGTGGTGCCTTTCGTAAGTGATTTTCTTGGCAGGCTTCAGGTTTTTAGTCCCTGGCCATATAAATGTGACCACTCTACATTTTCTACACTTCACCATTCTGTCATTTCCTGGTAATGTTTGCAACTGATGACTTAGAAACAAACCTGAGAAACTTGACTAGGGGTTCAAGTTCCATTAATGGCTTAATTTCTAATTTTTTCTTTGGCCTTCTCATCAAAAACCAAAATAAATAAAATTTAGAAAGATTAATTTGCATAAAAAGTTATTAATATATACAAATGTATGGAACAAAAACAATAAAATCAAGAAAATACAAGATAAAACAATAAATTATAGATAAATGTACTGAAACAACTTTCACTTAATGCGATAAAACTATTATTCCACAAGAGAAGCATGCAAGCTTTAACTCAAAATCAATGTGGTCTCCCACAGGACCAATGTTGCCATACAAAAAACCTGTTGCCATATATTCACGAAAAACATCACACTACTGAAAAATATCAATTGAGATACTTAAGTTTTACCTTAAAAAAAGGGAAAAGCCCAAAACTATTAAAGTTTGTTGGTGGTCACTGTAATACGGCTAAGGACTGTACATGCATTGACCGGTTTGTTCCTTTCCATATGCAACATTGCAAGAAGGCAAGCACACATGGGGGAATAGAGGGGCCATTCACCAAATTGAAATGTGCTCCACAACTATGTTACAAGTTTTGTACAAAAAACCAGTAATTGAAGCAACTCATTACATTTTATATAAATAAATGAGTTTTCAGAAGGAAATTAAAACAATGTCACTGTTTTGTTACATGACATCACTAGGCAATAGTTTAAGTTTATTAGAACAACAAACAGCCTTCCAATGAACCATAATTTCACAAATGCTGCAAGAAATTTACTTTAAACTATTTTCCTTTTTCTGTTACTCTAACAGAAAAACAGGATAATTTTAATTTTATTTGAAAGAGAGGGGTGTCATTAGATTAAAATCTCTAACTTACCTGAAGTTGGCGAGACTGCTGAGGAAGGCTAAGACGTTGTATATGGCATGCCCGGCATAACAAATGCCCATCCAGGGGATAACAACGTTTGTCTGGTTCATCTGTGAGCTGCATTCCACAGTCCTATACAAGTCACAAAAAATTTTAAAGTAAAATTTTAATCAAATGTCATGTAGTCCACAATTTAGAATTCAATATTTTCTATCTTCCAAATGAAATAAATCTGGTACAAGACAATTATAACAATGCAAGTAGTAACATGTTTTTATTTCTCAAATTTCAACATTTTTCATCTTCTTCTCATTATTATTATTCTTATTGTTATTATTGTTGTTGTTGTTATTATTATTATTTTTATTATTATTATTATTATTATTTTGAATCACTGTACCCTGAATACACACTCATTAACGTTTAAGATTTATTTAGTTTTAATAGATTCGACAGAACATTCAAATTATGAAAGGTCTTCCACAGCCGGGAAAGCCATTATTGAATGTATCATCAATGTATCATTGTATTGAGAGGGTGATTGGATTGAGTGTCTCAGACTGTATGTAGAAATTTGATTAAAGGAAATGAATGGAGCAATTGAAATGCATTTCTTCACATAAATATGAAAATACCAAACAAAATTTAGAATCTTTTTAAGTTTCTTATCCAGATATACTCCAGTCACATAAACATTCAAAAGGAGGGTGAAGAGAACATTGCTAGGAACAGAATTTTTGACTCCAAGGCCAAGTTTGCAGAAGTTATGAAGTACAGATAATAGAATTCCCATGAACAATGAGCTGAGCATACTGAATATAAGTCACAGGTTAAAATCAAAATAAGAATAATTTGCAATTTAGCTAGTAAATTTGTCTATTAGCCAGGTGGTTTGGATAAAACTGTATAAAAGGACATCATCTGGTTAATGTTGCCACAGCCACAGTAAACTGGTGATAGTAAGGTGATTTCTGACACTTCAAAGATACAGTAAAATCTAAGACAGAACCTCTGTAAGATGGAAACCTGCCATCCTGGACAAAAAATCTTGGAACGGAACAATTTTATATTAAAAAATGACCTTTGTAAGCCGGAAACCTGTCTAACGCGGAAATGCAAATGGTTTTTAGAGAATGTACATAGATTATAACCTGGTTAAGAAGGAAATTTATTTTTAAATTTCCGGCACTATCTTTGGAATGGCATGGTGCAAAGGGTCACATACTGAGGAAACTGAGAAAACAATGAGTTATTCACTACGCGTAGTCGTTTCGTGGCTTCCAGACAGCAGAAAACTGATGATGATGGCTAAGCCATCGAAAGTTGCTCTTGTAATAAACAACATTGTTGGCAATGACAACACCTGTGATCATTTAATGTCATAACATCCTATGTTAAAACAATGTCATAACATCCCTAACAAAAATGTCATAATGTCCTTTTGTAGGGGGGGTAGGGCCCTTTTGTAGCTGATCAAAGTTCATAAACACACAGCATTATGCAAAATTATGAGAATATACTTACTTCACATATGTAGCAATCTACATGAAAATCTTTGTCCATTGAGACTACTCTTACAGTTTCTTCCGTACCCTACAACAAAACATGACCATCAAGAAAACAGGAAAACTTCAACAATTAGAATAATTATGAGAAACAAAATGGACTATACCTCCACAGGTGTAATTCCCTTCCCACAAGCAGCACACTTTGGAGCAAACATTCTGAAAAGAAACCATTCATGTATGAGTGCCACAAGTGAGTTTTTTTATTATTATTATTTTTTTAAATTTTTATTTTAAAGCATTAGAATGAGAAACTTCACTACAAACCTGTGGTAATCATTAACACAATATATTTTGTTGTCTACATCCACTGTAAAGGGAACTCCATCTAGACACTCATTGCACACACAACAGCGGAAACAGCCTGGGTGGTAAGACTTTCCCATTGCTTGTAGTATCTGCCAAAAAAACATTCCAAAGAAATAAAAAGGTGCACTGTAATAGTTACTAATTGGGTGACTCAGAATAAATTTTACAAATTTCTAGGACACACATTGGAGTCAAAAATAATTATCTTTTCGTCAATGAACATGTATTGGAAAATTTTATATAGCAAAGTTGCACATTAACATTGTCCTCTGATTTTTAAGCAACATCTTATGCACAGACGTCCAGCAAGTCACATTCTGACATGGTTGAGGAGATTTCATATACCTGCCAAACATCTGTGTACACAAGATAATATCAGGGAAGTATAGGGTTATATCAGGGGCAAATGTCACATGTATAAATCCACATAACTCCGTTACATGCCATTTCTTTCTAAGGGTTATCCCTCTTTATCCCCTAGAAGTTTCGAACATTATTCTGATACATAAAATATATTAATACATGTATATACAACATTTATTGATACATTTTATTATACTTATATTACTTTAAAAGATTCATTAGAAGATGAACTAATGGTAATAATGAAAAATGCCCTGTCTAATAAGCAATTCAATTAACGGGTGATCTAAATGCATGAAAAGTAAGCAAAATATTTTTACAGGGGTAGATATTGAGAATAAGTATGCAATAAAAATGGAATAAGATTGATAAATTTGTGTATTCAATTAAAACTTAAAACAATGGATGGGTTCCATACACATAAAGAAATCTACAACTTAACATGGTCAACATGCCAGAAATCAATAATTCATATTGTTATTCTAATACAGTGAACCCATTTAAAGAGGTAGAATGTAACAACGCCAAAGGGTTGTTACACCTCCCCTTCCTGAATCAACTTCCAATATTCTTGGGACACAAGAAACCCTAGTTACCCTGCATATTAGTTGGATAGTTTACAAAATAACACAACTAGTTTCCTATATAAGATTTAGATTGGCAAATAAATGCAGATCAGTTAATAAATGAACAATATGAAGACTCTTATAAGAGAAAATTTAAGTTGTCTGCATGTAAAGTATATATAGATGTGTATCAAGAATTCTTTGCTTCTTTTGTGTTTGAACCACTTCTATAATAAGAGTAAGAATTAATCATAGAAGTTTGTCTACTGAAGTCTTAGGTTAGTGGATAAGCATCTGGATTTGGAAACATAAGTTTTAAAGTTTTAGTTTTTAATGTGGGGCACATTTTTCTTCAAACTTTTTGCAAGGATAGAGCACAATACATTGAATTCAATGACGGAGGCACAATTTTCATTAAAATTTTAGAATTAAATCTCATAAATAATCAAAAATTAAATATATGGTTTCCATTTGTCTCAAGTTGAACTATAGACTGTCTCTTGTACAAATTGTTAAGTTTATGAAAGTTCCAAATGATTTTTAGACAGTCGTAATGTTAATTCAAATTACACATATAATTATTCTAATAATTATAATAAAGATTCATGTGAGTATGGAATTTCTTTTACTACGTGCTTGCCTTCAATTTATTTAGTGTAGTGTAATTAAAAATTAATGCAAGTTTGTAGAAATTTAAAGCTTTGATATTTTGTAATTTTATTATTTCATCTAATAGGTTATGACATTATATTATATTTAAAGGCCTGATGATGGAGACACATCTAGTCTCCGAAACATTGCCAAGAGAATAATTATATGTATAATTTGAATAAACATTACGACTGTCTAAAAATCATTTGGAACTTTCATAAACTTAACAATTTCCATCTGTCTCCCTTTTTCCCCCAATTCTCCCACACATCATTTGTCAAGAGACTTTTTCAAGAGATGATTTAATTGTGTGATAAAATATTACTTTAACAGTTACAAAAAATATGAGAAAGTAAGAACACTACAAATTATTAATAAATACTAATTTCCTCCATGATGTTAAATGAAATTCCTTGATTTTTCAAGGGCAGATATTTCTGACATTTCCAGTTCTTTAGGAGTGAAATGAACTTAAGCGATCAATTTATAAAATATAGCTGTCACTGTACAATATATATTTTTCTGATTTAATTCTTGCTCAGGATAAAAAAAACTAATGAGAGAGGTTTTACAAAACCGGTCTAGAATTTTTTAACATAGATTACGTGCAGAATTAACAAGGTTCACATGCGGAGAACAGTTCTATTTGGGCAACTGGTGTTTTATAATAATGTGGACTTTCAAGCTAATATTTTACCACTTGCCTTGCTATGTGAGAGGAGAATGTATTGTAACGTACTGTGAAAATAAGTGAGTTTTTGACAAAAAAAATGCTTATTGCCGGCCCTGGTCTCAAGTGGATAAATCATGTTCCTAAATGTACAAAATTACTTTTTCTAACAGGTTGTGTACTCTGAATCCACGTTTTCTGGGTTCTAGATACAGAAAAATTGATTGACAGCACAATGTCCATCTGGCTGCCTAACATATACTATCTGTCTGCCCATCTGTAGTCAAGCGCCTATATTATTTTTTTATAAAACGTTCATACAATTTTCTCCCAAATTGATATTCCCTGATCAATGTGAATGAAGTCAATGCCCTGCGAGTCTGAAATGGATATTTTTCATTTTGGAGGTACTTTACATGAAGCCTCAACAATTTCTACATTTTCTCAAAAATGTTTATTAATTATAAAAGTATTTAATATAATAATTAATTATTATAATTTTATACAATAATTATTATATTATAATAATTGTTAAAATGATTTTTATTAAACTTTATCATGAACAGCGAAAAGTACTCTTTAAAAATGGAACAGGCCTAATTTTCATTGAAATTCCTGATTTTTTGAATAGTGCAAATTTTTTTTGATGTCTTCCTACAACTACAATATTGACAATAGAGATATTTCCCTAAATAAAATCTGTTGCTCAAAGATGTGGCAGACTCATAAGGACTGGAAGTTAAAGGATATAATAAGATAATTCTCCTATCCTACAAATGAATGGTATGGATTGATGATGAACTGATAAAAAACAAATCCCAATACTTCAGAAAAAATTGACATTTAGAATGTAATCGCTCACCATTTCCATTATCAGATGACCGCATATCGCACACATTCTCAGCTGTTTTGTTGAAATCCCGAGTACTGTAACGACAAGGGAGAAGAATTATGTAATTTTGTTTTTTATTTTTTTATGGTCTTATAATCCTACTAAGACTACATAGATAACTTAGACCGACAATTTTACTTAGTCTACTAATTTTTTTTTCCTTTCAAAATTCTGGTTTGGATTTTTAGGACTTAAAATTATTCAGCAGTACATTTACATGGATACTACATACTAGGTTTACTCTGGTGAAATTTAAAGGAGGCAGTTTCTACTTACCAAGTAGTCCTCTTCACAGTACACCCTTCCGTGGACAATTGTAGAATGCCTTGCCTCGCAAAGCTCGGCCACATGAACAGCAAATGAAGCAGTTTGTGTGATACAAGTTCCCCCATTGCCTGACACGCTTGTCCAGCACCAGTCACTTTCTCACCACAGGTGTGGCAAATACCTGCATGACAGAAAGGTTATTCAAAATATTAAACGTTAATAAGAAGATTCATGGTCTTGGGAACTTAAAGTCAACTAATTTTTATTTGGCATACCTTCAACATGCTACTCAATAATCTAAGGAATACAAATTGAATTGGTCTTAAATATTAAGAAAATCTATTTTCCGTCAGAGTAGAAATGGCTCTTTACAACAGGCAGAACGTACAGAAGAAGTATTTACACATGAGGACAGAAACGCCTGTCAGACAGTCAAGTACAATCTTTATCAGATAACACA
Source organism: Acheta domesticus (assembly GCA_031308135.1). NCBI lineage: Eukaryota > Metazoa > Arthropoda > Insecta > Orthoptera > Gryllidae > Acheta > Acheta domesticus. The sequence continues at coordinate 4,631,397 of JAHLJT010004567.1, read as the reverse complement.
CTCAATATTTGTTCAAAATACTTCTTAAACAAAAAAAATAATGACACTAGGATGTGTTGAAGCAAATCAATCCACAGTGACCAGAAATGAAGCAATCCAGAGTTCCAGTGGGAGATCATCAATGGTTTAGTTATTAATTATACTTATTTTCGGTATGATCAGATATACATTATGCATTACAAGATATGCATGATACACATCTTAGTGAATCCAGAAAAATAAAAATTGCACAACGCCTATTGTGTATTCAAACACAATGTTCAACTGGCAATCCCCATTAATAGAAAAATATTTTGGTGCAAGGGCAATTGTCGCCTTAGGAGTGTGTCCTGCAATGAAGTAAACCTGACAAGTGACAACCGACAAAAGAATTAGTACGCGTCTTCAAGGATCAGACAGCCGTGCGCGCATAACGCTCGGCCTTGCGGCGAAGCCCCCCGCGTCTTGTCCACCCCGTCCCGAGGGCCCCGCCCAGCGCAGAACGTCGCTTGCGAGCGGGCGAAGGGCGGGGGCGGGGCGGGATCACTCACAGGCGCTCAGAGGCAGCACGGCGGAGATGGAGACGGCGGAGGCGGCGGCGCGCCCGCGAGGCATCGCCGCGCCGACTGCCCTCCGGCCCCGCCGCCGCCGCCGCCGCCCGCGTTACACTCGGCTGCCCGCGGGGAGGGGGCGCCGGTACTATATATAGAACATTCGCTCGGGAGCCCCGACGCCGCCGTCGCTGGCGGGCGCGTCGCGTCGCGGCGCCGGCGGTGACGACGCACGGCCCATGACGATGACCTTTCGCGGCGGCGGCGGCCGCTAACGCAAAGGGCGCTGCTCGTTAGAAGGGGTGGGGGGGGGTGGGGGCAGTGTATAAGAGGGGCCGTGGACAGGGACACTGTGCTTCTAGCACAACGCACTTTTTTTTTATACATATATAACCGACAGAACGTACGCATAACAAGCGAAGTGACATGCGTATGTGGCCGGCCAGCATCCGCAGTGGCGCTGCCAACAACTCAACGCCGAGTTGCCAACCGCACGCAGATATGAACAGTCCACAAACGTTCACACCACCCCGGAGCAGCCGTTCAGTTGGGAATCCGCGAGACAATGTGGGTCTTTTACTTTGGTTGTATACGACGCGTTTCAACTGCTTGGCCACATCGCAACACGTTACACCGCAGATAAACTAGGACCTATTCCTCTTATTTGCGCCCTCTACAAAGGAAAAAGTTCGTTTCAATTCAGAGTAACGTAAAATGACACTTTAATTTTAAGAAAATAAAGCCTCTCCCCCACCCAAACGATAAAAGCCGTCCGCGATTTGAACGTATTCGTAGACGAATCCATTACACAAAATTTTACGAACACTGTACAACTATCCTCTCTATTTATTAAACTAAAGAGTAGAGGAATATCTCGGTATTCAGACGCCCATGGCAAGCACAGAATTTGCGCCCCTGTCAGGATACTTCAAACGAGGGTTGCTACTTGTTTTAGTGGGGGGGGGGGGTGCACTCTAAATAGCGCTCCTCGCGAGAGGAGCCGACGGCAGGTGCCGTCTCTGCCAAGAGAGAGAGGACTCGAAGCCTTCGCTAGCGAGATGTGACTTTGATGTTAAATAAGGAACCATTGACACATAATCCCGTAACAATTGAACTATAGCTGGAGAGAAAATTGCCCTCCCTCAGAACGGCATCAAATAGCTTTGAGGCGGAAACAATAGCAGCTCGCTGATTACGATAAAATAGGCGGAAGGCAGGGAACACACGCAACCCGCAACACGTTACGCTTCAATACCCTTTTACCCGCCGTGCTTAACTCGAAACGAAGCCTGCTAGGTCCTTAACCCTGGTTTTCCGTTGGTTATATTTTTATGGTTTACTAGTTCCTTACAGGGTGTTTATGAACCTGAAACAAAATACGTAATGGATACTTAAAAATCTTGCGAGCTTTCGGATTCTCAAACGACCCGCGCAGACCTTTACAATATTTTAGCCTGCTCCGCTACCAACCCAACAAATAATGCACTTTTTATGAGTTCGATTTATTAAAGTTAAGAAACCTGAAAGTACAATAAATGATATAATGATTCAATATAGAAAATAACTCAATAGTAGTTACGCACCAAGATCGTTATAAAGGGTTCTAACGATCGAGCGGCGAAAAAAGCCCAAAAGAGAGCATTAGAAACTAGCTCGTGGTACAAACATGATCTTATTTTTTACCTAATTTTAATTATTCATATTATGTAGCACTAATTAACTAGTTGATAACTAGACGGTCATTCATAATATCCTCCGTAAGACACCAGCTAGCAACATTCATCTGTTCTCACATTTCACTCGTCCACTACGATCCAGGTAAGTTATGCAGTGAATATCGACCTCCGTATCGAAAGCAATAAAGTTTCAATAAAAATAATTATCTTATTTTGGTGAATTGATACGAAAATTGCAATTTTGGAATGTTCCCATGACTATATAATTTCATCAGTCACTTTTCTGTCACTGTTACTTACCACTTTTTGTAGACACATATGTTTGAGTAGTAAGGGAAGTTAGAGTAAAAGGAAACTATGGGGTGTTAACAAAAGGGAAACCTTCAAAACATTTTTCTAAACCTTGCATAAAGAGGACACCAAGGATATGCACATCGATTTCAGCGAGAACAAACAGAGCATTTATTTTACAGAGAAAAAAATTGCAAGAGCAAGGCGACAAACAAAACTGAAATTTTACGTACTAGATTATGCAGCACTGTATTTGGCGTAAATTTATAGCACACATTTCTACCTAATCATTACAACATAATAAACTTTGAGAGGTTTGATGTCACAAATTGAAAATCAACTAGCTACAAGACTTCTCTGTTGAGCTCATGGAACCTCCGAGATCATGGAAATTTAACTCGAGATATCCATGCCACATTTTTAAACATATCTTGGGAGAGACATCAAGACACTCGCTCAATCTCCACTACAAGCACTATCTCACTTGACATTCAAGTAACAGGATTATTTGCTTAAGTGAAAACGACACGAAAAAAAATAGCAAACAATGCAAGGCTCTAAGCGCACGCTCCCAGAGCTCCGACCTCCCCCTGGCGCACCCACCGGCGCGTCAGCTGCAGACACCGCGCGGTCCAAGGTAGGTTGATTGACTGTTCGTGATTCCGGGCGCGTCAACTACAGAGGTCATTAGTCCCGAAGTGTAGTGCGTGCATATTCATCGGGAGGTGGCGGTCATCTTTCCCCGATGGATGACGAGATCATCATTTGCAATTCTCCAAGGTTTTGCATAAAAAAAAATATTAAGCCCATCGTAAAACCGGTCAATACAGTGTATTACCTCTATTTCAAACGCGTGAAAAACTTGCAAGCCCTACAAAAGGACAAAGGATAAGAAGAAGGAGGAGGAAGGAAGAAGAAGGAGGAGGAGGAAGAAGGAAGGTAGGCAGAAAGGAAGGAGGTGGGAGGGAGAAGAAGGAAGAAAAAAGAAGGAAGGAGAAGAAGAAGAAGAAGGAAAGAGAAGAACGAAGGAAAAAGGAAGAAGAAGAAGAAAAAATTCAACACTTTCGAATGCGAATTAAAGTTTAGAAAATTTAGAAATGCGATCTTCTCAGTGCAGCTTCTTCGCTTAATTCCTCTTTCAACTGTCCATCCCACTCATGATAATTTATTTTATATTGTTTCGAAAATAACTTTCCTGGAATAAAATTATCTTTGTTTTTTCTATTACTCCAATGAATAATAAATTCTTTGACAATTCTTGGTTTTCCGAGTTCATTGCCACTAAGAATAAAGAGCGGGAATTAAGTCCGAACGGATTATAGCTTTGCACAGCGTGAAACTGCATTGCGCAAACCGCTAACAGGTAACCACGTGACCATTTAACGTTTCATATGATGATTGCTTTTGGCACAGTCTTTTCCTTCTAAGACGTGCGTTAATAGAAGTGGTTCCAAACACACATTATCGTGACGCTTTATCGTAGACGCTCAAAGACCCAATAAATCAGGCCGAATGACGTATTCCTACATTTTTCAAAAGTAGGCCTTCACGCTAGAGTTCCCGCATTCTCCGAAGTTGTTGCTTTGCGTAACCTAGACGTTATCTTGCTTTACGCAGTGCACACCTCTTGGCCTGCTCAGGCAGCCTCTTGACGGCCGAGATTGAGGGCTGCGAGACTTCCCGACTTTGCAATTGGCACAAGAGGAAGCGTACTTCCAGATTCAGCGTATATGAATTATTTGCCGCCGCAATAGGTGCCCCTACGGCACAATATCTTTCAAATTACTGCAGTAACAGTCACACTAATACGCACGTTTGGTTATTTCTCTACATTACAAAATTATCAAATACCAAATTTTTTTCACTTGTTAGTATTACATGTTAATGTTAAGCTTTAACTAAAGCACTGGAATTAATTGGCTCTCGTGTATAACTTTGTGTTAGAAATAAACTCGCATCAGTAATTATTAAGAGAAGAAATGAAAGTCGCAGTTGCAGATCAAAAGATTGGCACCGCTGTTAAAAAAGGAGTGCGGAGCTCACAGCGCATCATGGTCGCGAGGCGAGGGGCCCTGGCGCGGTCCGAGAGCGGGCGCTGGGGCGGCGCTGGGCGGCGCTGGGCGGCGCTGCGCGACGCGAGCGCGACTGGAGCGGCCCTCGCCCACGGCGCGCGCGCGCCCACTCGCCGCCCACGGGGGCGGCGCTGGCCCCCAGCCCGCCCGCCCACGGCCGCGACCTCCGCGCCGGCTTCGCATGCGTCAACGCTAACGTTACGTTCGAAAAACCTCCGGAGACGTTATGCCACCTGAGTGATCCGGTCCTGCAGCACGTGGGATAAGCGATGCGACGCGAGCGGTCCCCACTTTCTAACGGAACTGTTCTCAGTAAACTTTCGCCTGGGGCGGATCAAAAGAGTATGCCGTCGCGAAAATTTAGCAGTTCTCTCTTCCCTTACAATTAGGAACTAGAAAGAATACTTACAAAGCACCATTGAACATGAAACGCGATTGCCTATTGGCGGTTTACACTCTCGAATTTCACGCGGTGCGAAAAATCTCTTCTGAGGAAGGAAGTGCGGTCTCACAAAACGCCTTTCAGTTCCTAAATACGAAGGTTGATTGACTAGTGACTCGGGCGCCTCAAGAGCTGAGGTAAGCCCGAAAGTGTATTGCGTGTTTTTATTGCGGGAGGTGGCTGTGATCTTTCCCAGCTGGCTAGTGAGATCCGGCGTCGACCTACACGTCAGTTAGCTAGGTTTTCCCCAACCCGGTATCTCCCACCAGCCGGGTCGGGCTCGAAGTCCCCCCACCGGTCTCCCGGTATGTGTGGTAGTGTAGTACACGTTGGTGTATTTGTGTGTAAGGGGTGAGGATAGGACAAGAGGAAGGAAAGATCGCGCGAGGTCCGTGGCCCGTTTGTTAAGGTACTGCTCCGGCAATCACCTGGTATTGCTCGGAGAAACCACGGAAAACTTCTAGCCGCTAAAATTCTCCTCTAGACAGCGACTGAAATCGACATAGCAAATGTAAAACAATCTTGCCACCATCGGAAATAATGTCTTTTTCTTATCGATTATTTAATTATTGATTCAATTTCGATTCGGTTCCGCAAAATGGCCACACTTCAGCGCTCGGCGATTCGCTATCAATGTCGACTAGTGAACCAGGGGGAACTAGTGTTCCAGGACCTTACAATATTTTTTTTAATGCCGTAGTACACAAAATATTTTTATTTTTACTGATACGTTATTGCTTTTTGTTGCCTTCGATCCGGAGCTCCGTGTATGCTGCAGAACTAACCTGGATGGAGACGATCGTGGAACTAGGGAAATATGAAAACAGTTCAATGATGTTCTCTCATGGAGGGAATTATGGGAGGGAAATACGAAAAATCAGAGTTACACCTAGTTGATTAGAAAATGAATCGTTACAATTATAGGTAAAAAAATGTAAGTACCACGGGGGTTAACTAGTTCTAACAAAAGTCCTTGGGGCTATTCGCTCATTGCATCCCTTATAACGCACTTGGTGCGTAAACAACTACGTTGGCGGTTCTCTTACGATTTTAGAAGGTTTCCTCACAACACGGAGTGCTAGAAACGCCGAAGGTTGTGCTGGAGTGTGAGGCTATTTTCACTTTTAAAACAATGATTTAAACAACTTAAATGGAATGAGCTCTCGGGCCACAGGCCCTCGGGTGTTTTGTTGCCACAACCCTCAAAATACCCTTGGTGCGTAAATAACTATTAAACGTCAATAATCCTGTTATGGCGGGTCTAAACTGCTTAAACACACACCAAGAGGCTGGGCTCCCGAAATTGGGATCCAATACGAAGTTATTTTTATTTTTACATAATTAATTACAAAGTGCACTGGCGTGCATTCGGTTATGGTTGCCACCACACCAAACAAATCCGAGCGATAAAAAGTGGGGCCCCTGTGCCAAAGGTTGACCATATCCGGCGAAAATAATTCTTTTTGCAAGTTGGAAATTGAATTTAAAAAAAAGCATCACTCTGAAATCCACATCTGAATACTACGTATTACAATGATTTTTCATATCTAAAGTTTTATGTCTTTCTAATATGCACGTGAATTGGATAGAATACAAGCATTCATGAAAGATGAAAAATCAATGTTGTACTGCAAGCTTATAAATAGAGACCGGATTTTTATGTAATTACATATTTTTTTTGCTTCTACTTATCGTTCTCAAAATTGTAATCTTGGCAAATCATTGTCCTCCTAACAAAATATTTACATTTTTCGTTACATATTTTTACATATTTAGTACTATATTACATATTTTACATATTTTGCTGATTTCTCAATATATTTTCTTATTTTATCAATTTTCTTCTATTTAATTCCATATTTTTATGAAAAGATGTATTTTTAATCAGCATTTTTCCTACATAATGGGGAAATCTAGGTGTCCAAAATACGATTGACACTACATTTTTTTATCTGTAACCTTAATTTCCGAGAAAAATTGCGATCGAATTTGCATCTTCGATGAAGATGCTACAGTGTATGTTTCCTGGTCGTAGATCTCGCAAGTCTGTGCGATGGCTGATTAGTCCGGCTGCTAAACTAGTCCTGGATTACAATAGATTGAGCTTTTACTACTGATGAGAAAGTTGTATGACGTAAAATGAGCAGTTTTTCTATATGTAATTTTTTGCTATGTAAATGTTTTTTTTTTATAGAATTTTAATATTACATATTATATCTGATTTTACATATTTATTACATATTCTTACTGTTTTCATTACATATTTATATACATATTTTGATCTTTAATACTACATAATTTTCCGGTCTCTACTTATGAATATCATCTTGGCAAGCCTAGTAACAGCGCTATGAATGATTCTCCTGAAATGGCTAGACAGAGGAAAGTGGTTGAAATAAAATAAATAAAAATAAAATTAATAAGAGGAAAAAAAAAAAAAAAGGCTAGAAGTAGGATTGTGGAAGTTACAAGAAGACTTATTGATGGACCATTTTGACACACACTATGGAAACAGAAAGACATGAATGTGGATTGTTTGTGGATACGATTATGCCACTATCTAAATAAATAGCATTATTGATTGAAACCTATCTGCATTGGAGGCACATTCAGAAAGAAAATGTTCCATAGGTCATGAAAACAAACATAAAACACAATTTCATAGAAAAAAAAAATTGTAGCAGATAAAGCATACATGGCACTATTTCTCCACCATCAGAATCAAGACATTTTTCATACCTTGGGATTAACATTTGTATCTCTGTGTCCTAAAATGTTGCCTGGAATTTTATTAGTCACCTGCAACTCTGTGTGACTAATATGTGAAATGCTGATCAGAGATATTTTCTTGAGATGCAAGAAAAGATGGAAATTGCTGGTGGCTTCAGTGCGATTTTCCTAACTCTGCACCTTAAGCCCCTATGGCCACAATGGAATAACACACGGCATCTCGAGTCTTGCTCCGTTGTTCCGCAAGGAGTTGAATGATCGCAAGCACTGCTTGATATGGATATGATCATGTGATATCTGGCGGCACAACTGAGAACGTCACGAAATACCGTGACATATCCTATCATGAAGACAGGCCTTGAGGGACAATGTCAGAAAAATCACAGTATAGATCTGAACTATTAGGTGGATGGTCAAACTCCACCCAGTGGATTTGCTGCAGAAGATCTGATCTGAGCAAAACCCAATGCAGCCAACCGTACAACCATACATTCTAGGTAGATCTCACATCCAGCAATTTCCATCTTTTCTTACTCCTCAAGAAAGTTTCTGTCCACTCAGCATTTCATGTATCACAGTGATGCACAGTTGCAGTTGGCATTAAACACTGGTACTATTCCAGGTGGCAGACTTCTATGAAATAGTGTTACACATGCTGGTCCCATGGAACAACATGTATCTCAATTCTTATGTTATGTGGAAAAATAGTGCAACATTTGCTGTTTTGTTACAATGAAGCTTTTCTATGAAATTGTGTTTTCCTTTTTATTGACGACCTTTAGTCAATTTCAAAGCCAGCAATCTTCAAAAATCTGTTGTTTCAAATGTTCTATACTACCAATAACAGAAACAATTGTTACTTTCCAGCATGTAGTTACAGTGTAACTGTATTTATAAATACAGAGACCGGAAAAATATGTAGTATAAAACGTCAAAATATGTACATAAATATGTAATGAAAATAGGAAGAATATGTAATAAATATGTAAAATGGGATATAATATGTAATAATAAAAATTCTCTCTAATTAAAAACCATTTTCATAGCAAGAAATTACATTTATAAAAACTGTTCATTTTACGTCATATAATTTTCTTGTCAGTAGTAAAAGCTTAATCTATTGTAATCAGGACAGTAGTTTAGCAGCCTGA